>APFE031255501.1:30249-41759 GCA_000404065.3 Pinus taeda | reverse complement strand
TCTTCTCATGCTAAGAAAAGAAATAATTTCGGGTCTAAATCGAAAAGAAAGGCTGGATCTAAGGGTGGAAGAAAAGGACGATGTTTCATTTGCAATAAAGTAGGTCACTATGCAAGGAAATGCCCTGATAGAAAGGACTCCCACCGTGACGATGATCAAAATCCCTCTCATGGTAATCGAAGGGATGGAAAATTCAATAGCAAAGGTAAGAGGAGAGTTGGGACTCAAGGAAGAGGACAACCATTCAAGAAGGCTAGAAAGTCCAGGATGTATTAAATGCACCTGACCTCAAAAAGAACCTAGTGTCCATCTTGGCAATGGAAGACAAAGGCTACAAGGTAACCTTTAGCAATGGCAAGGTATGTATATGGAAAAATAATGTTAAAGATGCCTTTACTCTTGGGTTTAGTGTTGATTCATTATATCAGGTCGATGGAAGTCTGCTAGGTGTCATGCCTTGTGACACAACTCTTCAATCCAAACCTTGGCATTGGAGGTTCGCGCACCTTCATTACAAAGCTCTACCCGATGTAAGACATATGGTAACAGGGATGCCCGAATTCCAAGTAGAGAAAGAAGGTGTATGTCCGGGATGTGCCGAAGGAAAGCTCAAAAGGGGACTGTTCCCCTCAAGCCAAAGCAAGACCTCCAATATATTACAGTTAGTTCACTCAGGCATATCTGAGGCTGGCATTAAGAGGGAGACTACTACACCACATACTCCTGAGCAGAATGGTGTGGCGGGAAGGAAGAACTGTACGATTGTGGAAACTATCTCTATGGGTAGATGATGTAACAATGTCTGATGTGGAGGAACCCATGGATCTTATTTATCCACTTGAGCCTCCCTCTTCTAGGAAGAGGCCTTCATGGCTTAGGGGGATGCTTGATGATGCTGAAGGACATGTTGCACCTCGAGGAACCTTCCGTGAAAGTAAGAAACCTAAAATGTATCAGGGATACCTGACCATCATGAGCACAATCATACAAAATGAGCCTCCATCATTCTCAGATGCCGTCAAGCATCAAGTATGGAAGGATGCTATGACCAAAGAATATGAGTCTATTATTGAGAATGATGTCTAGGAAGTAGTTCCCAGACCCTAGGACAAGACAATTGTCACTTCTAAATGGCTTTACAAGATAAAGCATGCAACAGATGAAAGTACGGAAAAGTATAAGGCTCGTTTTGTTGCTCGTGGTTTCTCCTAGAAGGAAGGTACAAACTATGATGTGATATTTGCACCTGTTGTCAGATATACGACCATTCACTCGATCATAGCCCTTGTGGCTTCATAAGGATGGAACCTACATCAGACGGATGTTAAGACCGCGTTCTTCCACGGTTCGATCAAAGAAGAGGTCTATGTGGAGCAACCCGAAGGATTTGAGATTTATGATCGAAAATCTCATGTATGCAGGTTGAAGAAGGCTCTCTATGGGCTGAAGCAAGCACCCCGAGCATGGTATGAGAGGATCGACAACTACTTGATGAAGCTGGGATTCACTAGGAGTGAAGCCGATCCTAACCTTTACTTTAAGGTTGAAGATGATAAACGTCTCATACTGGTGTTATATGTGGATGACCTCTTTCTAATAGGTGCACACCCTCTCATTCAAAAATGTAAGAGGAAGTTGGCTTCCGAATTTGAGATGAAGGACCTAGGACTGATGCACTATTTCCTAGGGTTGGAAGTCTGGCAAAAGCCAGGAGAAATTTTCCTATCTCAAAGAAAATATGTTGTAAAGATATTGGAAAGATTTGGGATGGTAGACTGCAAGCCCGTGACTACCCCGATGGAGCTTAACTTTAAGAAGTTATGCGGTAGTGTTGTCGGACCTGAACTGGGAAATGCTTTTGAGTATTGTCAACTCATAGGAGTATTGATGTTCTTGGTGAACTCTCATCCGGATATATGTTTTGCAATTAATATGTTGAGCCAATATATGGTTGAGCCTCATCACTCACAGTGGATTGGTAGCATATATATGCCTTCCTCCTTGCATCAAGACCTCTCCCATAGCATACCCACTTGCATCCATCTCTACTTTGAAGGGCTATTGTGCTGCCCCAACGAAACTCATGACATAAAAAAACATTAGTAGGCACTAACCACTTCATGATGGCCTCCATCTTGGTGAAATCTATCTTAAGCTCTCCTCCACCTTTCACATATCCTAGATACATCAAAGACTACTGTGCAAACTCACACTTCTTGAGATTTTCTAGTAGTTGGTGCTTCTTTAAGGTCTCTAGCACAAACGTCGAATGTGTGAGATGTGCTCCTCCTCGGTGATACTATACCTATGTCACAGGGTTCGCTGAATTTGAACTTTGAGGTTCAAAATTCGGCGAACTTGAAAAATATTTTCAAATTCAGGTCAGATTCTTGTCAGGTTCGATAAAATTCGGCTCATGTTTTTTTGTCGACCTTATGTTATAGGGTCCACGATATTTTAGTTTCAAAGTTTGTATTTAATTCAGCCCACTAAATCAGTTTGGGCTCCTGGGCATGTAGTCGGTTTGGGCTGTTAGGCATGCAGTCTATTTTGACTCGTGGCGCTCCTTGCATGAAAAAACATCTGTTGTCGAATGATTCTTTTAATTTTCTTGGATTTTATAAAAACTCCCTGGAATCATGCTACGAGTGCGGGGGCAGGTATAGTAGACCGTAGATGTAGGGATGCAATATGAGTTTAGAAATGCGAGATAAAAAATATATAAATCTAAATATTCCAACCATCAGAATTGTAGCATGCTTACTCCACGTTTAATATGGAAAATATGACCAACCAACTCTAAAGGAATAACGCTTGGGTAGATAAACACAATAAGCTTTATTCCATTTTATTTTGAATCACATTAAATTAGTTTTATCATTCATTTTTTTACATATATATTAAAAAAGGGAAACACATTAATATTACAATGAATTATAAATTAAAGTACATTAAATTTATCACTTTTTAATTTGAATCTGGTTGAAATAGTTTTATAAATAATATAAATATAAATATATATATATATATTTTTAATTTATATTAAAAATAATATATTAAAATTAATTTGTTATATATTAAATTTAATTATTTTTGTATTATAATTAATGATGTTATATATGTGTATTATAAATACGAAATTTAAAATGTAAATATTATATTAGGTTATATATAAAATTTAAATAAACTCTCTCTCTCCTCTCTCTCTCTCTATATATATATATATATATATATATATATATAAACACACACACGCGCCCCTATATATATGGAATCTCATTCGAACATTATTAGAACATTTGAATTCAAATCGAACTTTATCGTTATCGAAGTCGAACCCAAACTCGAACCATGTGATATTGCTATGTAGTATATACCAATATATCATCCAAATAAACAATAACAAATGAATCTATAAAGGGGCACAATATATCATCCATTAACCTCATGAACATAGCTAGTGCATTGCTTAGGCCAAACGACATAACTAACTACTCATACAAACCTTGTCTAGTTTTGAAGGTGGTCTTCAAGGTATCCTCGTCTCTAACTTGAACCCTGTGATACCTCGACTTTAAGTCTAGCCTGGTGAAATATTTGGTTTGCTACAACTGATCCAACAAATCATCTATCCTGGGAAACGAGTACTTGTTCTTGAGCATTTTTTTAACAATCTTTAATCAATGCACATTTTCCAAGTTCCATCCTTCTTAGGGATAATTATAATGGGTGACTCACATGGTGAGGTACTTGGTAGAATAACACCTTGTTCCAGTAGCTGCTGCAACTACTTCATTTCGTTTGCCTCTATAATAGACTGCTTATTTGGCCCAACAACAATTGGATCTTGTGAACCACTTCCCTCTTGGGTGGTAGCTCTGCATGCTCTTGGAACACACCCTTGTATGCCTGTAACAACTCTTCCAGATGCTGTTTTTGTTCCCTAGTGCACCCCTCTAGGGGGGACTTAGCTTTCATGGACTCTTCAATAGATTGGTTTTTCTTAAAAATAACAAAAGGTACTTCTTGCTAGAACTGATCAACTTTTTGGCTTGGTTGACACTTGTTGAATTTTCTACAAGATGCACAGTAGAAACCAATCTTTTTATTTGATAATTACTACCTAATGACCTTCAACCAATTTATCTCATGTCACTGATATCATTGAGCAATTATACAAAAAATATCTCAATAGTAAATGCAGTAGAAACAATAAATATCATAAAGAGACAACCATGCACAATATGGACAACAAATTTTACCCAGGGAAACCCAATATTAAGAGAAAACACAACAAATTTTCTTTAGGAGAAATTATTTTTCAGCAAGGTTTACATAGCAATAATTTGTCTAGAAATCTGTGAAAATACCCAAGTCAAAATACCAAACAAATTTGGTCAAACTCCAACAAGTCAAGGCTGGTCAAACTGCCCAAAATAATTAGAAGTAAATGTTGGTCAAGCTGTCCAAAATCTGTGGTCAACCATCCTAGTAGAATTTAGACTTGCAGTTAGCTCTGCAGTCAAATTTGGCCTTGCAGCTCCTACAGTTCAGTCAAATGTGGTCAAAGTCGGCTCCTATAGTTCGGTCAAATCATAGTTTTAAAACTAGGTCGGTTTGACTTGGAATCTGCTTAGTTGACCGAGCCATACCCTTGCTCCGATTGACTATGTCAATTATCCGGTTCGGCGGCCGGTCTGTTACTTAACCGACCGAGTTGGTCACCAATTCAGCCGGTTCGGTAATGGACTGACGGGATCGACTGAGCCCGACTTAAACCGATTGGTTTTAGCAACAGGAAAAAAGGTGGGTTGGGCAGACTTGAAATCGATCTTTTTGTTTGTTTGTTTAAACTATTTCCTAGCCCGTCTACCCTTCTCCCCCGCTTATAAAGGTGACTCAACACTCTCATATTTCCTCACAACTATCTCATTGCATTTATGTGAGCATTTGTGAGGAGTTTGTGAGCAGTTAGAGTTGGTTTTTGGAGCAACATTGAGTAGGTTCTTGGGCAATCTCTGGAGCAACTTTGAGGAGTTGGCTTTTGGAGCAACATTGTTATGTGTTTTTGTTATGATCTCTATACATTACGTGTATTAAACAGTGCACTTGGTGCCATTTTGATATAATAGATATATTCATGAGCATGCTTTGATCAAGTGTGGTCTTCTCTCTATTATTCTATTGCTTTGAGTTTGGAAACATGAATGAAAATCTTTAAAAATATGATTTCTCATTAAAATTAAATATTTAATGTATTTTTTACAAAGATCGAGTCGTTGGAATCAACTAGTTCGAGTCGATACCAAGTCGAAGTTCGAGTCAAAGTTGACCCTTGATCGGTTCCTAGTTTTAAAACTATGGGTCAAATGTGGTCAACTTGCCTTCTTTCAACTTGATCAAAGTCAAGTCAATTTGGCCTCCTTTTGTCACACATTCCACTGCTCTTAGAAGAGAGATGGTGTGATGAATGAATGATCAAAGTGAAGTGTCACATCATGTATATATATAAGTCGAATGTGTTGAATTTTGACTAAGGGACACGCCCTATCCATTGTGGGACTGATTGGTCCTTTTTGAACCTACATGATGCCCAAAAAATAATTTATTTTATTTTATTTTTGACAGTTCTTCTAGGCATCATGAGGCATCTTCCTTGAAGTCTCGTTGTGTTTCAGTCTGGCCCTTGTGCATGTTGACGATGAAGGATTTTCTGTGGTTGATGAGGCTGTACTGGTTGGCTCTGCGCATGAAGATCACATCTCGATGTACATATAGGGATTCCCAAATACAACTCCACATACATCAAGTGGAACTACGTCCAACGCTACATTGATAAAATCAACACTAATAGCAAATTTGATTATGCACTGTTTGTTTACCTTTATCTTTGCATCCTTGTTGAGCCATCCCAATGGATATGGACTAGGATGGTTATGAGTCTCCAGTCCCAATTTCTTGACTAGATCTGCTGCTATGAGATTCGCTTATGATCCCGAGTTGAATATAGCATCATTTTTTGTTTTCTTGACCTGTATCTTTACATAAAAGAGTATGATTATTTTCTTCTCTTCTTGTTGTCAAAGACTACTCAAATTCACTCCGTTTTGCATTGATGCACATATAATCTTGTCATCCATGTTTGAGCTGTTTTTCACCTAATTACTTGAATTTGTGGCCTTGAGATTTTTCTTCTTGCCATCTTTGGTTTGGTTCTTCGAGCTAAGCTCTGGATGCAACTTCCAACACTTCTCCTTTGTATAACCATCAATGTTGCGATGGTTGTTGGGATCTTTGCACTGGTGTGCCTTGGATCTGTTATTGTTTTTTCCCCCTTTCCACTTGTTTTTCCCCTCCTTGGAAGCTTCCAAGTGCTCCTGCTTTCACCTACTTGATTGCCCTTTTTATTTTGGCCTATGTTCTCCAGGTATTGTGCTTGTACACAATCCTCATCTACTGTTCTAGGTTTGAATGACATCATTTGCTTTTGTGGATGATTGTGTATACCCCACAAATACTCGAGTACTTTTGGGTTCTTTGGGGAGATACCCAACATTATTGCCGTCTTACTAAATTTCGTGTTGTACTCTTGTACACTCTGCCCCTTTGTCTTCCTAAAGTAATGCCATCGGATCCATTGGTTGTCTACATACTTAATGGGGTAGAACTGTGACTTTATTAGAGTTTTGAAATCCACTTACTTAGTCATTGGAGGATCTCCCTCTTGTCTCATGGTTTTCGTGTAGCATTCCCACTAGGTTAGGGTACAACCGTCTAATTTTAAATGAGCAAATGAAATTTTCTGTTGTTCCTCCCTTATGTGGTGAACACTAAAGTAAACCTCTAACTATTGAAACAAATGATTTAATTTAAAAGTGTCAGACTCACCTTGATATGTCGCGATGTTGACCATCACTTCCATCTTGAAGAGGGACCATGAATGGTTCACAACACTTGAACTGAGTTGTTTCTTATTTTCCCTTTTTGGTTCTTCTCGATCTTCCTGTTTGACTTCTAAGTTGGAATTTCCATCTTCTTCGATTCCCAACTTGTATGTCGGAGCCACCATAAGAAGATTCATGTTAAGTACAATATCTACGCCCTGTTCTTCCAAGCTTGAGAACCTCTCCTCTATCACATTTCTAGGGTAATTAATGGATTTGTTAGCCATGGGTGGGATCTTACAACTTTTTGCTTAAATCGATCTGGATCCCCTGCAACTTCGCACAAAATATCCATTGGCACTTGCTTTGATACTAATATGATCCGTAAACTGTCGTGGATATTCCACTGGGCAGTTCGTCATAATAGATCCGATAAAGAAAATTTATCGAACTCAAAATATATGCCATGAGGGTTAATATTTCCTTAGATTTATGGAATTATTTAGTCACTGTTTTTTGCGTATGCATGCAAAATATAAATAGAAAATAGTGAACAAATAGAACAATGAATCACAAAACAAAAATAACATGAGATATGACTTTGGTAAACCTTTCGGGAGAAAACTCAGTTGGAAGGTGAGGATGCTTTGCTCTCTCTTTCTCTAAATGGAAATGGATGCAAGTATAAAGGAGTGAGACCTATGCCTTGTGGGCTGCTACAAAAGACAACCCCTCTTTGTTTACTCTCTCTCTATCCACTCTCAGCTACTGTACTCATCTATGGAACGAAATGCATTTGAATAGACTGAACCCTTTTTCCTCCTAGTGGCTTGTTTCCACAAAATCTAGCAAGCCTTGTGAGATGCCTCATGAGACAAGGGCCATATTGAAACACAATAATGAGGTGGATGCCACTGTCACCCAACACTCCACCTCCTGCTCTTTGGTGGAATTTCACCACATAGGAGGCTTCCTAGTATAGGTCATCGAAAGGATTTTCTAATTCAAAGGCTCAAAGGTGACACTTCAACAGTCTAACTCAAGATACTCAGGCTAAGAACAAGGCTCAATTCTATGTTATAAGGAAAAGCTTACCTTTGAAGAGGCCTATAAATAGATGACTCAAAAATGCCACAACTAGGCATACAAGAGAGGGAACAGGTTTACTTAATTAGATGATCAACAACAGGAGAGGCAAACCTTCAAATGACCCCAAGTTGAAGCCAATGCAGAATTAGGGTTTTTCCAACCTTGGAATTGCCTAGGGTGGATGACGTTAGCCTTAGGGAAGCACTTTCAAACATACAAATTGCTAGATTTTGATGTTAGAACGACCTCCAATCAACTAAATGCTCATGCCCTGGTTGAATTCGGCCTCAAACCCTAACCCTAGTCGCTTGCCTTAGAAGGATGAAATTTTAGGAGGAAGGGAAAAGGTAAAGTTTTATGATTTTTGGCCATCAACATGGATGCTAGTGCCTTCTATCTAATTGGGTGATGGAGTCAAAGGGAATTTAACCATGTAAATATCAAATGTTGAAATTTGGTACCGGAGGACAGGTGGTTCCCTTAGGCTTTGATCTTTGGCCTAGGGAAAAGTGTCCAAAAGATTTTAATTTTTCTCCTAAAGTGACTTTATAATTTTTATAAAGTTAAAATCTAATTTAAAAGTGACTTTAAGTGATAAAGTTACTAAAGTCTAATTTTAAAGTGACTTTAATAAAGTTAATGTAAAATTAGAAAGGAAAAGTGACTTTGGAAATAAATGACTAAGTGGGTCTTTATTAAAGTGGGGTGAATTAAAAAATAGAAAGTGAGATTTAAATGTGCATTTAATCTCAGCCATTGATCTAAATCTATTTCAGCCATTGGATTTAGAGATCACCCAAAAGTCACTTGGATCACCCAAAAGTCACTTGGAGTTATATTAAAGGAGGAAAAGAGGAAAATACATTCATTTCTTTCATGAGCAGATTGGGAGAAGGAGAGCAAGAGAGCAAGGGAGATTTCTGGACAAGAAGGAGAAAGAGGCAGCGGTTTGGCACACATACCAGGCAGCTCTTCAGCAAAATCAGAACAACAGAAAGACAAGCAGAACAACAGCAAGAACAAGCAGAAAAAGCTGATTTTTTGCTGAAAACTAAGAAGTTTCAGGTGGTCCGTTGGGCTGAAAACGGATAAGTTTGCTTGCTGAAAAAATTATTTTGCTGTAATTTTTGCTGAAATTTTCTTCCTGTAAAAAGAAATTTTTCAAAAATAAAGAAGAGCTCTCAAACTGGTTTTCCCCAAGAGTTGTAGGGGGTTTTTCCAGGGTCACGTTGACCAAAAATATCAGTGTTTTAATGTGTTTTAATGGCTGTTTATTACTGGTGATTTTTATTTCTGCAATTTCCAGCATTCTGTAAATTTTCCAGAATTTGTGTTTTCAGCAAATTTATTTTTTCCAGCTTGTTGAATGTATGGTTATGGGAAAGGGCATTTAACTACATGGGAGAAATAAGGAGAAATTGAAAATCGGGGTGGGAAAACAGAAATTTTAACATGGTATCAGAGGTTGAGTGCTGAAAGGCAGTTTGGGACAGCAAAAGAGAAAAAATACAGCTGCTGATTTTTCACTCAGAAAATTCCAGCAAGCTGATTTTTCATAAACAGCAAGTTTTATCTTTACTACAGCAGTGCTATTTTTCAGTTTTAGGACAGCAAGATGTCATTGGGATTGAGGGTGGAGGATAGGTTGGATGGGCATACAAATACAGCGTTTGGAAGGAGAGAATGCAGAGTATCTTTAAGGAGGCAGAAGTCTGGGATATCATGGTGCATACGACACAGACCCCTATTGTTGTGCCTACTGATGCTACTCAGTTGACTGCTTATAATAAAAAAAACAACAAGGGTAAGAGGCTGATTCTAGACGGAATCAAAGACCATTGCATTCCTCATGTGAGAGGAAAGAGCAATGCCCATGAGATGTGGACAGCATTGTCCAATCTCTACCAGAGTACCAATGAGAACCGGAAAATGGTTCCGAAGGAGAAACTGAAAAACATTAAGATGGGTAATGATAGTGCAGCTGGATATCTCACTAAGATTACTAATGTGAGAGATGAGTTGGCAGCGATTGGAGAAGCCATTCCACCCACTGAGTTGGTGCGGATTGCGGTAAATGGCCTCCCCCGTTCATGGATGAACTTTGCTGATGGGGTTTCTGCACGTGAGCCTTCCCACATGGGAGAGGTTTTGGGATGATTGCATTCAGACAGAGATCAGGAAAGATCAGCTTGGGGCAGCCAAGCCAGTTGAGCAGGATGAGGATGTAGCACTGGTGGCAGGAGGCAAGAAAGGCAAAGGGAAGAAGCAGGCTTCCATAAGCAGTGGTGGGGCAAAGGCAAAGGTAAAGGTAAATAGGTAAACACACAGAAGGACTATTCCAAGGTGAAGTGTTGGAATTGTCAAAAGATGGGACACTATGCAATTGTGTGTCCGGAGAAGAAGAAGAAGAAGGGAAGGACCAGAGTTTGGCAGCATCAGCAGAGATTGAGGACTTTGCAGGTCGTTTTGACCGGGAGTTTGCATTCACTATGTGTGAGTCCTCTAGTGCAGGATCACCTGCCATACAGGTTCAGAGGGAGCAGGCTTTTCCCTCGATTAGCGGAGCATCTACAGGTATCTGGTATGTAGACAATGGGGCTTCACGTCATATGACAGGAGTCCGTGAGTACTTCTCAGAGCTTTCAGAGAGGCACTGATATTGAGGTAGTACTCGGTGATGACAGAGTTGTTAGAGCAGTCGGGGTGGGGACACTGACATTTCAGAGGGAGTCCAAACCTCCCTTGAAAGTGACAAAGGTTCTTTATGTGCCAGGATGAGGAAGAACCTCATATCTGTCTCAGCTTTGGAGGACAGAGGATATGAGGTACTGTTCAGGGGAAGACAGGTGTTGATGTATCCCAGGGGTGCTCCAGCTGAGTCAGCTAGAGTGATAGGTGTACGCCATGCAAAGGTGTACAGGTTTGCATTCCAGCCCCTTTTGGCATTGAGTAGTAGTACCGACAGCAGAGCTAGCAGTTCTGAGCAGTGTGAGATTTGGCACCGCAGGATGGGACATATGTATCATGGAGCCTTGAGGACCTTGCGGGAGATCACTACAGGTATGCCAGATTTCAGTACTGATCACTTTGATACTTGTAGAGGATGTGCTATGGGCAAGTTTGCCAAATCCCCTTTTCCCAGCAGTGACAGCAGAGCGACTGGGATACTTGATTTGATTCATTCTGATGTGAGCAGTCGGATGTCTCATGTTTCCTAGAGTGGATATGAGTACTATGTTTTATTCATTGATGATCACTCCAGGAGGACCTGGATTTATTTCTTGAAGACTAAGAGTGAGGTCTTCAAGCGGTTTCAGGAGTTTAGAGCTCTTGTGGAGACACAGACAGGTCGGAAGATCAAGTCCCTGAGGTCGGACAATGGAGGAGAGTACACCTTGGAGAGTTTGTTGACTATTGTGCGGAGGCAGGCATTAGGAGGGAGTTCACTGTTCCTTACAACCCCCAGCAGAACGGGGTTGCGGAGAGGAAGAACAGATCCATCATAGGGGCTACCAAAGCCCTGTTACATGATCAGGG
>APFE031255501.1:0-27304 GCA_000404065.3 Pinus taeda | reverse complement strand
CTCCTCAGAAAATGCTGAAACTCTGGAATTAGCGTCTACTCAATAAACCCAGAAAAGCCCAGAAAGCTTTTCCAAAATTGCTGACCCCCGAAAATCACCCCCTTGAGGATCCACGCAATCCCTCAAGGCTCTGTGCTACCACTGAATAGAACCCTCCAAAATTCTGCCTGAAACTCTGTCAAAATCCTCCAATATGCAATGGTTGATCCCCTGCTCAATCTCCTAGCTCAAATCCTCCACAAAACCCCAATCCAGAACTGCTACCCAGAAAGACTGTGTTATCTTCTCTAAAGATTGCTCAGTCATCAAAATGCTCAACTCCTCCTCAATTCCAAAAATCGATCCCCTTGCAAAAGACTGCTGAAAGCTACCTTGCCCGAGTAGGCACTCGAAGTCCCCAGGGCTAAGGGTGAGATCTTTGAAAAAAGACACTCAATGCACTAAATAGCGCTGCAGACAGGCTAAACAGCCAGCGTGCTCTAAGTCGAAGTGACTAGTTCAAATGCACATAATCGAATCCAAAATTAGGAGGCTCCTCTCTCCTTTATAGCGTTGGCCTATCTCAACCCTAATGCCCACCTCCTCCAACGTAGCCTCCCTCTTGCCACGTGCTCCTATCCATCTGTGCAGTCCCTCCAAGTGTCTACATGGGCCCCTCCTCTACGTGGTCCTTTGGCTCCCTTGGCTCCCCCTTTAAGTCGCAACATTGTGCTACTAGGGAGTGACTTTATTTAAAAAGTGAGTTATGTCCCCCCTTTTCTCACCTTTTTATTTATTAATAACTATAGAAGGCAAAATTGAGCAAAATCGAATATTCCAATTAGCCATGGCTAATCAAGAATATTACAGACTGCGTAGAGACAACACAGAGGCAGCCAAGGACTAGTTATTCAGTGGCTGGATCAACTAGGATTTCCAGTGATATTCTAAGGTAATCTCACTTATCTATCTGTCAATGATATTCTTTGTATTGGATAGCCAACAGGGCATCCAAAGATTGTATTCAGAAATTACTACTGCATAATAGTGAAACCCTGAGTTGTTGCACTGGTTTTCCCGCATTGGGTTTTTCTCGGGACATTCATCCAAAAACAACTATGTAGATATGTTGTATTTCTTTCTTGTTCAGTTTCTTGCTTTCACATTTTATTTAAATGGTGAAGGCTGCAGTGTATTAGTTTCGGTGTTTACTGTAGGAAACAATAAATAATTTTGTTCAGCAATTAACAAATAGAAGAAACATAATCAGTTGTTGCAGTAGAAATTTGGGCAACCAAAATTTCACATGGAGTCGCCAGAGGAATACTTGAATTATCATCAATGAATCAATTCCTAATGATTCACTAGGGAGGTAGACCTGCTTCCTCCCTAACAACGATGCCAGAAATGTTACTGCTCAAACTAGCAGGGAACCTAAAAGGGGGTCCTTGAAGGGCTACTACTAGGCTAAGGGCAACAATGGAGCAATAGCCCACTGTCACCTCGGCTAAGGCTCCCTACTCTTTGCAAACTTTCACCAATCGAAGGAGACTCGTTACGATAAGGATCACAAAATGGACGGACCAATGATAGGGTGAGGGGTGATCTTAGAAGCCTATTCACAAGAGAGGCTCAAATATGTGGCTTGCTTGCTTTGGAAGGCAAGGTTGAAAGCTCTCAAGGAAGGGCTTAAGGGGAATTTCAATGTTCAGGTTTAGGTAATGTATCTTATAATGGAGGTTCCTAGGCCTTACAATTCTTTTGAAAGCTTGGATTCCAAGTGATCCTTGAAGAATTATCCTTAATAGTGTATGGGGCCACACACGACCAAGTGGACTAGGGGTTAGGTCAAGGGGGTAGGGTTTAGAAACCAATGATATGATTAACCTATTTCGGAGGGCGAAAGGGACTAAGGAAAGAATTTTTAATGTGAGACAATGTGATGATCCCAATGAGGTTTCTAGCCTAAGGAAACCAAGGGCAACATTCAATCTCGAGGCTAGGGATTGAGATATCTCAAAATTCCACCATCGGAATTTCTTCAAAATTGGTGTGCACCTAGGAGACGCACAAGTGTAGTAGGGTCCAAGAGATCGAATTTTTCTGATGGGAAGTTTGCAAGATAAATGATGTCCTAGGAGAGCTAATGGGATAGGCCTAGAAGAATAGAGGGAGTAGAACAAATAGGGTTTAAGGTAATCACATTTTGGTGGACCAATGCCTAATCGTTTGGGGAGATTGGAGTCGAGTAGAATTATGACTATGGACTTTTGGAATTTCTAGGTCAAAGAGGCCTCAAAGACAACATCCCTAGCAACATTCATTCATTATACATGGCCCATACATGAAGCATTCACTATCTAGAAACAAAATTTCCACAACTTCGCATAAATAGATGCAACAAATAAGCCCTAGTATAGCAAAATTCCAGCAACAATGTATGTTACAAAAATAGAGAGAAAGAATAGCGTTAAATTGTACTTACATGTATAAGAATATATCCAACCATCCAAAAAATTTCCATTCAAGAAGCTCCAAGACATTCGAAAATAATCCAAACATCAAAATTCATTCTGTGCTCCAAAACTTTATCCTCCAAGAAGGATAGCGAAACTTTTTAAAGAGATACATGTTCCAAAGCCAAGTGATGATCCGAAAATGAATTCATGTCACCTGTATTTATACACTCCTAATGAGTTCGATTTAGCTAATTAGGCCTACATTAGCCCCTAGAATAAAATAATGTGCAAAATAACTATGCTTTGGTGACAAGCCCACCAAACTAGCTCATAAACAAAAGAATAAGCCTCTCAAGAGGTCAAATGATCAATAGTACATGTCGTTGAGCCATCTAAGAGGCCTAATGAAGTCCATAAGTCCCATAATGAGAAATAGGACTCCTAAAAGTAGTGGACAAGGCGTTGGCCCCTTGTTCTCCAAATAATGAACTTGTGGTGCTCCCAATGGGTGTGGGGGCACATACGTGTCCTCATGGATCTCCAAATAGATCAAAGATGCCTGTAGACCATCTGCAAGGGCTCGGATGATGGTTTAAATGATGCCATATCATCATACAGTTCCTGGTTCATCTGCCAAATGCATGATACAACTGTGGGGCCCACTGGGCATGTTGACCAGGTGCATCTTCCTCGTCTAATAGATGAAACTCGGGGAATCTATGAACATCTTTGGGGACCCATGGAATGTTGTCTACTCCTGTGGAGGCCCATGGCTCTCTATGTTGAAGGAAATGTAACTAGGTTCGGTCTTCATAAATGTACTTTTGATATTTGTATTTATCCAAGAAAAGAAAAATTATTTTTATGATATATATCAATGGGTTTCTTGCTCATTGAAGTAGGTCTAGCACATGTTAAAGTGCTATAGGTAAGTCAAAAGGTCAAAAGAATTATGTTAAAGACCTTAAGGGTATGTTACATTGTATATAAGAGTCAAAGAAGTCATCTCCAAGCAAATTCAAGTCTCCTCCTAGCGAAGACACCATCAAAAGAAGCAATGGCACCATTAAAAGAACCCATCGAAGCAAAGGAAGTCAAGTCAGCCTCAAGGCAGCAAGTTGGCCTACAAATCAGCCTAAAGGAGGGACAATCCTCTATATATAGAGGATGTCCACTCCTCCAAAGATAACAAAATCATCTTTGAAATTAGCGAAGGAAGAAGTCAAGATAAAGTGATGGGAAATTAAGTCTAAAAGGGTCTACAAAGTACAACGGAGTAAGGAGGAAGAAAACAAAAGGTAGAGGACTGTTTCTAGGGCTAGAAACAATCGCACGTGTGAAGAAAAGGAAGACAAATCTACCAGTATGACAGCAGGTACAAATTGTCCATGAACTAATGTTGTTTGGGTTTGAAACTAGGCCTACAAGGCCTCCCAAATCAAGCGAAGAAGCCTATCTCTCTAGCAAAGGAAAAGGACCCTAATTCTCTAGGGTATCTCTCACACATGCAAGAATTAGGGCTGCAATGTTGTCACACTAAGCCTACCACTATACATCAAGAAGGAACTCAAATGATCAAGAGAAGAAAGGAGTATCCTTAGGTGAAGGATATCACTAAGTACAAAAGATAAAGTATCTCTTTTAGAAGATCTACTAACAGTGGAAGGAAGAACGAAGTGCTAGAAGAAGGATGAAGTGTCGGGGAACGAAGTGTCAGACGCAGGTGGATGATGAGACCCATAAATGGGTAATTTTATATGGGCTCATTTTGCCTCCTAACATAGTTAAATCAACCATTCTCTTAGCTTATTGCATGTTTTTTTATTATATTTATGCTTATGGAGTGAGTTGAGTGAGTCATGATGCCATGAGGTCTAATATGTGTTTAATGCAGATTTTTGTTGAATTTTGAAGACAAAGTCAAAGATTCAATGGACAATTGGCAACAATAATTCGAAGTGGACAAAGGAGAGGATTTATATGAGGGAATCCCCCTCATTTATTACTCACCACTTCGAATTCCCCTTCATGCAGCTCAGAGTACAAACAGCCAAATCAATGCACTAAGAGGCAGCCAAGCAAGTGGAGGATAACTTATCTTTATCTCGAGTTTTGGGAGCCAAGCCTCCCTGATTTTAAGGAAGTTGTTGGGAGCTTCAGTGGTATAAGTAGAGAGGCCTAGGGCCTCACTAGGGTCGAATTTTTGTCGAATTTTTGTTGTACTTTTGCTATTATAAATCTCTGCTCAACTTTGAGCTTACTTTTGTGGACAGATTCATGTAATCTTATTACTATTTTGATAATAAAGATGAGATCCAATTTTGAGCTAGCACTAAGTTACCTCAGAGGGCTGAAACTCTTGGGTTAGGGCCCACCCCAAGCAGCCAAGCTCCTCTTGTTTGTATTTATATGCTTTGTTTCAGTTTATGGATTAGTTGTTGTTAAATGAATTTCTTTCTTGGTTAAGAATAGGTTGTTTTTTATGGTTTAGTAGTTGCTTTCATTTGTGTTTTCTATAGCAGGTTAAGTAGCGATAGAAAGAAGATTCAAAAGGCTAGCAACAGTCCCTTGGCCTCTTTTCCTCCCTTTGGGACCATAAACTGAGGCAAAGACCCTCTTGCTGCCCCAAAAACACAAATTTTCCTTTTCCATAGGATTTCTAGTGTTTGCAAGTTTGATAGAAGGTTAATGATTTGCTTTAGATCTCTTCCACCATGCTCATTTCTGTCTTTGCAATAATTCTTCTCCCATGCTTTCTCTCCTTGTAGCATTTTTCAACATTTACTTCCATAACTCATAATTTAGACTAGCTTGATGCAAAATTCTGTTTTTTGATGTACTCATTTCCTTGCTTGCTTGATCTCATTGGTTGATTGTCAGTTCTTTTGCAGCAGATCTCTTCTCACATCAGGTCAGCCCTTCAGCCATCACATTCTCTCCCTGATCCATGCCCTACAAGTCGCCCAAAGTTCACCTCAAATCTGCCTTAGTTTTCTGCAGTTTTCCAAAGGATTTCTTCCTCTCTCCCAATTATCTGTCCCTCTTCTAGTGACCCTTGGTGGACCCTAGGTGCCCTACCACATCATTCCAACCTTCATCTACCTTTTCCACCCACTCTCACACCTTCAAAACTACTCTCAGCATCCTCCTGTAGACCTCCTGTAGATCCCCTGTGTCCTCCTGTAGATTTTCCTGTAAGCTTTCTTTTGAAGGCCGAGTGTGGGAAAAGCCTCCAGAAGGCCACCCAAGACCTCCTAGGACCCATCCACACCATCCTACATCCCCTCAAACTCCAAAGTCGCCTTCAACACCACCCATTCGCCTCCACCTTCACACACAATAAAATACATGCATGTCAATTTCACATAAAAATCCAAAAAGATGTTTTTTGCTCATTTACTTCTAGAAATAGCTTGAGTAGATGTTGTTTACTTCCTTGAATAGGTAATGGCATTCATTTCATGGTTTTCATAGTGCTTTTTGCAAAAGTAGGATTAGTTGGTTAAGTAGGGTTTGCTAAGTTTACTTTACATTTCAGTCTTTTTCCTTTCTGCAATTAGAGTAGCCTTTGTAGAGTAAGCTTTCCTTTCTTTCATCACATATAGAGCTTCTTCTGGAATCCATAAAAGTTGGGTTGAGCTCCTAGTGATCTTGCGCCAGCTGACCAAGTGACAGGTTGCATTAAGAACTAGTACTTGTGCATACAACATCGTCGCTTCCAAGTTTGTTACGAACTACCGGGTTGATAAGAGTAAAGTAGGCAGCCTAGGAGTTGCAACATTATTGTTGCAATACTGGTGCTCACCACTTTTTGGCGCCGTTGTTGGGGAAGCGTCAGAGTATTTTGTGATTACTGCTTTCTTCTATTTTCTATCGCAACATTCTCTCCCTAATCCATGCCCTACAAGTCGCCCAAAGTTCACTTCAAATCTGCCTTAGTTTTCTGCATTTTTCCATAGGATTTCTTCCTCTCTCCCAATCATCCTTCCCTCTCCTAGTGACCCTTGGTGGACCCTAGGCGCCCTACCACATCATCCCAACCTTCATCTACCTTTTCCACCCACTCTCACACCTTCAAAACCTTCAAAACTACTTTCGGCATCCTCCTGTAGACCTCTTGTAGATCCCCTGTGTCCTCCTGTAAATTTTCCTGTAGGTTTTCTTTTGAAGGCTGAGTGTGGGAAAAGCCTCCAAAAGGCCACCCGAGACCTCCTAGGATCCATCCACACCATCCTACATCCCCTCAAACCCCAAAGTCGCCTTCAACACTACCTATTCACCTCCACCTTCACACACAATAAAATACATGCATGTCAATTTCACATAAAAATTCAAAAAGATGTTTTTTGCTCATTTACTTCTAGAAATAGCTTGAGTATATGTTGGTTACTTCCTTGAGTAGGTAATGGCATTCATTTCATAGTTTTCATAGTGCTTTCTGCAAAAGTAGGATTAGTTGGTTAAGTAGGGTTTGCTAGATTTACTTTACATTTCAGTCTTTTTCCTTTTTGCAATTAGAGTAGCCTCTGTAAAGAAAGCTTTCATTTCTTTCATCACATATAGAGTTTCTTCTGGAATCCATAGAAGTTGGCTTGAGCTCCTAGTGATCTTGCGCCAGCTGACCAAGTGACAGCTTGCAGTAAGAACTAGTACTTGTGCATATAGCACTATCGCTTTCAAGTTTGTTATGAATATCGGGTTGATAAGAGTAAAGTAAACAGCCCAAGAGTTGCAGCGTTATTGCTACAATACTGGTGCTCACCACTTTTTGGTGTCGTTGCCAAGGAAGCATCAGAGTATTTTGTGATTACTGCTTTCTATTTTCTATCGCAACATTCTGCTAAATAGTTTATTTTAGCAAAAGTAGAATAGTCATTTCTTTCAGCTTTTGCATTTCCTTACTTTCATTTTCAAATATGCAAATTTCATTTCAGAAAAAAGTAGAATAGTCATTTCTTTCAGCTTCTGCATTTCCTTGCTTTCCTTTTCAATTCCACAAATTTCATTTCAGCAAATTCATTTTAGTTAGTTGCAATTTGTTTTGTTCAATCCATTTCAGTTTTGCAGGTACAATTAGTGTGAAAAAAACAAAAACCAACCAAAAAGATTTCCTTTCATGCCTCGTAAGAATAGGGATAATTCAGGAAAAAAATTGCCCAACACCCCCACTACCTCACATAGCCAACCTTCTCTCTTCTTCGGTGGTATTGATCAAAAAGAACCTTTAAGTGAACAACCAGAGATATTTGAAGAAACTATAGGGGAAGAAACAGAAGAAAACATCCCTACAGAAGATCCTGACACCTTCTTGTTTGAGTTTGTTGTCATCTATCGAACCTATGACTATGCAGAAGAAGAGCAAAAGTTGAAGTTATTCCCTTCTACTCTCAAGGATGCAGCATTGCGCTGGTTCATAGGGTTACCTAGAAATAGCATCACAACTTGGGCTCAGATGCAGCAAGCCTCTAATGACAAGTATCGAGACTATTGCAGGTCAAAAGATACCAAAGAAGAAATCTTCCAAATGACCATGGGAAGTGATGAATCCTTAGAAGATTATGAAGAGAAGTTCCAGCTCAGCTACAAAAGGGCCAGGTGTACACTTGACCCTAAATCTCTGAAGTTGGTCCTGCTCAGGGGAAGTCCGGAAGACCTTCTAGACAACCTCCATCTACTGGCCAGGGGAAACATCTACCAACTATCTGATGAGGACATAAAGGTTGTTTTTATAAACCACTCTAGAGCAACCAGAAAGAAAGGTAGGGGGAGTCAACCCATAGCCAGTACCTCCTCTTACAATTCATCCATTAAAGGTGAAATTGGAAACATGTTGGAAGACTTCAAAAGTGAGATGTTGCAGACTCTTTCCATGCAAATGGATACCTTGCATATCAGAAAGAAAACAAGAGGAAGCAGAGAGTGCTTTGGCCATCTTTTGTCCTAGATGCACGAGGAGGCATCCTAGGAACGAATGTCCATTGAACTCTATAGAGGTTTGTTCAGTCTGTGAAGAAAATCATTCTACAAATAAGTGCCCTTCTTTGCCCGGACTTAAAGTTGTATACCAAGGGGCCAAAGGAGCCACTGAACCACTCTATTTCATGAACCAAAGGAGACCGCATGGACCTAGACCATACTAGCAGGGGATGCAAGGGACATCTCAGGCATACTACAACCCCAACCAAGTCACTTCCATACCTTCTTGGGGCCCTCTTGTTCATCCTTCCTGGTCCATGCCTCCTCCTTGATCCTTCCCATCTCAATATCATGCCCAACTAGTCGCTCATTCATTTCAATCCTATGTTCAGCCGCAACCTCAGCAAAATGCTCTCATCAAGGGTGGCGGCCCCAGTACAACTCTCCTCCCGCTCTTTTGCCTCCACCACCTGCTCAACCACAACCATTACCTTCTGCTCCACCAAGGCAACCCCAATTGCCTACCTAGCCGAACTCTAACCCGAACAACAGACAAGCTCAGCAAGTAAATAATGGGGAACCATCATGCCCAACTTATGTTGTGGAGATTCAGGAGATTAACCTACGATCTAGGAAGGTTCTCCCAGATAGCCAGCCTCCACCTAGGGAGGTTGAGGAAGATAAAGAGGAAAGTGAACCTAAAACAATTCCACCCTTTCCTAAGAGACTATCCCGGACAACACAGCCTACCCCAGAAGAAACTGAACTTCTGGGAGAATTGAAATAATTATGTGTGAAAATACCACTTCTCCAAGCCATAAAAAATGTGCCTATCTACAATAGGTTGATCAAAGAGAAGTGCTTTAGCCATCGAGGAAGACGCAAGAGAGATGCCCCAACCATCAACATCATAGGACAACTCTCTGACCTGATGTTGGGGCAGGTAATCTGTCCGAAATATCTGGACCTGGAAGCCTAGTAGTTGATGTCCACATCAATGGCACCATGATCCCACATACCTTGATTGATTTGGGAGCTGCCATTAATCTGATGACAAAGGACACAATGCTCAAACTTAACCTCCAGGGCTCCTTGAGGAAGACCACAACAGTACTACATCTAGCAGACCGCTCCACTGTGACCCCTGAAGGAATTGTGGAAGATGTGATGGTCTCCATTGATTCTTGGGAGTACCCTGCTGATTTCTTAGTTCTCCAGCCGAAGGCAAAGCTCACTGGGTATCCTCTCATCCTGGGAAGACCCTGGTTGGCTACTGCCGATGCCTACATCAGCTGTCAAGCTGGGAACATGACCATCAAGAACAAACATATGTCCAAGCAGTTAATCCTATACCCTCCTGCCCAACCCTTGCTAGAACATGATCTACCTCTCTGGTTGGAGGAGGATGAGGATGAAGTTTATTTTGCACCACTTTGTGCATTAGAAACTGCCATGGTTGGAAAACCGCAAGATGAGGATGATATGATTGAAAATTTGATCCAAAATCCACCCCCAGTATCTTACCATTAGAGGACATAGTGAGAGAAACCCAAAACAACCCCTTAACTGATCTCTATATGGCCGACCCGACCTCTCTCCGTGTTCAGAACATAGAGTTCGGCCCAAGAAGAACCTTGAAAATCAATCCATCCCTATCCACTTCCCAGGAGAAGGAGTTGGGCAGCTTATTGAGAAAACATTTAGATGCCTTCGCCTGCAGTTATAAGGAGATGAAGGGAGTGCACACTTCAGTATGTACTCATCATATGTACATTAAGGAAGATTGCAAACCAGTCAGGCAGCCTCAAAGGAGGATGAATCCAGCACTTAAAGACATTGTTAAGTAAGAATTGCAAAAATTACTTGATGCAGGATTCATCTACCCCATCTCTGACAGTGAATGGGTCTCTCCTTTGGTGCTAGTGCCAAAAAAAATGGCAAGTGGAGAATCTGTGTCGACTATCGGGAATTGAACAAAGCCACTAAAAATGACCATTTTCCTTTATCGTTCATAGATCAAGTGTTAGATGGTCTGGCGAGGAAAAAAAAATTCTCCTTCTTAGATGGGTTCAGCGTGTACAATCAGATTCAAATCAGCCCGAAAGACCAAGATAAGACCGCTTTCACTTGTCCTTGGGGTACCTTTGCATACTGGGTCCTTCCTTTTGGTTTGTGTAAAGCTCCAGCCACTTTCCAAAGAGCGGTATTGAATATATTTTCTGAACTAGTTCATGATGCAGTGGAAATATATATGAATGATTTTACTCCTTATGGTTCTGACTTTCAGGAAGCTTTATCTAACTTAGGAAAAGTTCTAGACAAGTGTATTGAGATGAACCTGTCCCTAAGTCCGGAAAAATGTGAATTTTTGATGACTGAAGGGACTGTGTTAGGTCATGCAATATCTCAACAAGGACTGCAGGTGGACCCCAACAATATTGTCATCATCCAAAGGGTCCCACCTCCTCAAAAGGTGAGGGATGTCAGAATTATCCTAGGCTTAGCTGGATATTACCGATGACTCATTAAAGATTTCAGTAAGCTAGCCTCTCCTTTGTTTGGCCTTTTAGGTAAAAATGTTGAGTTCATATGGTTCGAAAACTGTCAAGAAGCCCTAGATACCTTGAAGAGCAAGTTAGTAACTACCCCAATTCTCAGAGGCCCAAACTGGGACCTACCCTTTCACATTCACACAGATGCCTCGAACAAAGCAATAGGAGCAGCGTTAGGACAAATTGATGAAAAGTTGCCTTATGCCATATACTTTATAAGCAAAAATTTGTCAAAGGCCGAGTTAAATTACACAGTGACCGAGAAGGAACTCTAGCTATTGTGCATTCTTTAAACAAATTCAGACATTATATCACAGGCTATCAAACCTTCGTGCACACTGATCATGCTGCAATTATATATTTGATGAACAAACCAGATGTAAATGCTCGCATTATTAGATGGTTGCTTCTACTGCAGTAGTTTGATCTAACCATTATTGATAAGCCTGGTAAAGAAAATGTTGTTGTTGACTGTTTGTCTAGAGTAAACTTGCCTGCAAGTGAAGAAAGAATGGTGGATGACCAAATGCCAAATGAACATCTTTTTGCTATTTCAGTACTCTCTCCATGGTTTGCTGATATAGCAAACTACTTGGTTTCAGCACAGTTTCCACCACACTTGTCCTCAAAAGAGAAGAGCAAGATAGTAAGGAAAAGTGTCGCTTTCACCTAGATTGGGGGTAATCTCTTCAAACTTGGCCCAGATCAGATCTTGAAAAGATGTGTCACAAAGGAGGAAGTCTTTGACATTCTCCTAACCTGTCATGACAGGCCTTGTGGAGGTCATTTTGCAGCAAAGAGAACTGCCTTCAAATTATTGCAAGCAGGCTACTATTGGCCCACTCTTCATCAAGATATGTGAGGAGATACACCAACCAATGTGATCAGTGTCAAAGGATGGGGAAACCTACTCCAAAGGATGAGATGCCCATGCAACCTCAAGTGACCTTTGAGCCATTTGAGAAGTGGGGCATGGACTTTGTGGGTCCTATCAGCCCTCCTTCAAGACAGAA
The DNA here is from genome assembly GCA_000404065.3 of Pinus taeda. Lineage (NCBI taxonomy): Eukaryota > Viridiplantae > Streptophyta > Pinopsida > Pinales > Pinaceae > Pinus > Pinus taeda. The sequence continues at coordinate 15,385 of APFE031255501.1, read as the reverse complement.
ACAATACATTATTTTGTGGACCGATTACTTGACAAAGTGGGCAGAAACAAAAAAAATCAAAGTAGCAACAGAGGAAAAAGTAACTGAGTTTTTGAGAGAAAACATATTCTACAAGTTCGGGTATCCAAGAGAATTGGTCATCGATCAAGTCAGTCAGTTCACTTCCAATTTGATTGAAGACCTACTCACACATCATAAAATCAAGCACATGACTTCCACCCCTTACCATCCACAAGCCAATGGGCAGGTGGAAGTCACTAATAGAGCTTTGGAAAGAATTCTGACCAAGGTAGTGAGGAGCAACAGAAAAGACTGGGCGAACAGATTAGTTGAGGCCACCTGGGCCTACAACACGACATCGAAGACCACTACAAGGTTCACACCCTATGAACTGGTCTATGGGAAGAAGGCTTTGCTGTCAATAGAATTTGAATTCAATACACTAAGGATGCCAGCTCAGCTGGACCTAGACCTCAGCCATGCATAGAAGGAAAGGTTACTCCAACTCAATGGATTGGATGAACAAAGATTGCAATCCTTCTCCACACAGAGGTAGTTCAGCTTTAGAGGAAGATATGGCCTGACAATAATATCAAGGAGAAGCAATTCCAAGAGGGAGATTGGGCACTGCTCTATGATTCAAGGGATAAAGACTTGAAAGGCAAGCTGAGGACAAGATGGTTGGGACCCTACACTGTGGAAAAATGCAATGACAATGGTTCAGTTATGATCAAAACCATTGAGAAAGAAGCCATCCCCATGCTTGTCAATGGACATAGGTTGAAAATTTACAAGAAGCCCCTCTCCAAGCGAGAGTTCATTGAATATATGAATAAGATAGTGATGGTAGTGGAGCATGTCTTAGCCCCCACTCCACCCACTCACTGAAGGAAAAGAAAAATAAGGACTCAAGTGAAAATCTCCATGAGGTGCTTGAGTCCCATCATTGGGTTGAAAACCTCTTCTGAGGCAGCCCAGTGATGCCAAAACAAAAAAAAAAAGAGAAAAGAAAAAGAGAATAAGATCCCTAGGTGAAAACCTCCCTTGGAGGTGCCCAGGGCAGGCAATTAGGTTGAAAACCTCCTTGAGGCGCCCTAGTTGTTTTAAAAAAAACAAAAAAAAGAGGAAAAAAAGAAAAAGAAAATTGAATTTTAATGTGCATTGCAGGTTTGCAAGAGGACCACAGGGAGCAAGAGGAAATGCCACAGAGCCCTAACATTCACACCAGCACCTATTTCATCTCCTCCACACTCTTCTCCATCATTTCTGACCTTTCTTCCACCCCACTGTGTTTTTTCCGTAAACTGTGTTCTACAGGAGGCTCCGTGTTTTCTACAGGAGGCTCCTGTAGGAATTACAAAGAGTAAAAAATGGTTCCAAAAAGCAATTTAGGGGCTGGGAAGCTTCATGAAGAACGTATAAACCCTCCTACAGCTGTCAACCCGCCTTGCCATCCATTCCACACCTACATCACATCATCATCATCATTTTTTTCTTCCTGTCCCAGAAAAACAAAGAAAAAATTGTTTTTAGTAAAAAGAGAAAAAAACAAAAATAAGAGAGGAAGTAGCACCTCAAATCTCACCTGCAGCTTACCTACTATCTCTCCATCTCCATCTGCATCTTTGGCATCATCCTCACAGACCCTAGCACAGAAATAAGCTGAAATTTCAAAGGGAGAAGCAGCTACAGGAGCTCCTGTAGGAATTCTTGTAGCCACTGAGCTACAGCAGTAAAAGAAGTGCAGCCATGAGGATTGAAGGAGACATCTAAAGCTTAGATCCAGTCAGAGGAAACCCGCACAAGGCAAACAACCACACATCAGAAAGCAGATAGCATGCAGCAGTAAAAGGAGCCAAAATACCTCACAACACATACATTCGACTCATAGGTAAGTGACTAACCCGCTCCTCTGTTTGCATTTGTGTAATTGAAAGATATGCATGAGCAGATGAGATGGTTGAGGTTGAACGAGGAAAAGGTGGCCAGTTAACTTGACCACCTTTATCTAGTTGACTGCACTCATCCGAAGATGTCACCCACACGTGCGCATAGTCAACTCAGAGAAAGATACCAAGGACAAGTAGTGGAGGGTATAAAACTCCGATGCAATAATGAGAGCTGATTGCGGGAAAGAACCATGATGACAAGGTAGGTGGGGACCAACGGTCCAAATATGGCCAACGTACATTTTTGCCAGCTCACCCCCATCATCGGAAATATCTAAAAGAAGTAATAAGCACTCCTCATCGAGCACTCTCACCACCTTTTCCCTCATTCTCTCCTCGTAAATTTAACTGCAGCAAACTCCTTGTCACCCCACAGCCTCAAAACCATCGTTTTCCATCGATCTCACCAACCCTCCTGCCCTCAACGTTGTCTACAGGAGCACTTATAGGTTCTACAGGAGCACCTACAAGTAGTGCTACAGGAGGGGCAGTGAGTTGTTTTTAAGAAGGAAACACGGGTTTTTACCACGATTTTTGGCTTGAGGAGGTAAGTTCCATGCATACCCACCTTGATTATTAGCATATGCAAGAAATGATATCATTTTAAGGAGGAATCGAGTCCATAGAAGAAGAGGAATTACATAAAAAAATTATGCCTGTCTTTTAAAAAAAAAACAGTTTTCCTCTATTTTCCTGTTTTCTTCAAAATTCTTATCTCCATCTCTACATTTGGTGTTCAAAAGGGGTATAAGCACAATGACAGGAGGATTCATGAGGAAGGAGCCCACTAATTCAACCAAGCTCTATGAACATCCCCAAGTAGTAGCCATATTCACAAGGGAAAATTGGATGACCTTTTTTGAGAAATTTCGAGGGTTTGATGAGAAAATTGCTCAGGAATTTGCCCTTTCTTTAGTCCCTCACTCAAGAATCCATGCCACTGTCAGTTTTAGAGGTTTTCCCATGAAAATAACCCCATAATTTATCAGTAGGGTTATTAACTTTCCTCTTGGATTACCTTGGAACAAAGATGGAAAACCAATTGGACAGGCTACCAAGAAAAACTTCTTCCAAAACAATGAACATCCTGTAGAAGATAAAAATGGCATTAGAAGGACAAGCATACCCTACCCTTGGGATGAGATAAGTTACCAAATCATCAAATATATTTCTTGTGAGGGGAGGTATAGCATAGTCTATGGCTACCATTTTAGAATTTTCATGAGCTGAGACATGGCATGGACACTCCAACACCCCAGAAACTCAGCGTCCCCTATTACCTCCTGCAGTCCCTCATAGACTCCAGCATTAAGTTTAAGGCAGGGAGTCCAAATTAGCTGGCTCACCATGGGTTAATCAAAATTCTAGTGGAAGAAGCCCTCCATACATTCACACTCCCTATATCATGGGAAGTCTTCAGAAACATTACAGCAGAAGATGACATAAAGGCCCTCCCCTGTGATATTTGTCCTTCTGACAGGGAGGAAGAAGAGCAGAAAGAGGGAGAAGGTGAAGCAACTGATGACTCAGCAGGACAAGAAAAGGAGGAGGAAGAAACTAAGATAGAAGAGGAGAAGGGGGAAGAAACAGGGCAAACAGAGATAGAAAAGGAGGCAGAAGGAGGAGAAAATGAGGCAGCAGAGGCAAAACAAAGACAAGGGTCCCCTGAGACCCTGGAAAGGGAGGCAGTATCTACCCTCACTACCCTGAGCACACCAATTAAACTAAAAGAAAAGAGAAAAAGGCAAGCCCCCATATATTTCAAGGCCAGGAAAAGCACAAGGATAAAAACAGGAAAACCCCAGCCATCTTCAACAATGCCCATTACAATTGAAGATTCACCCACTATCAAAGGGGAAGAATCTCCCTCCAAAACCCCTATCACATATGAAAGAGGGACTCCTAGATCTTTCACCTGGAAGGAAAATGTGCAACTACAGGACCCAAAAACAGTCCTACAAGAGGCACAAACAGTTCTACAGGAGACACTGTCAAGGCTACAGGAGACCCAACAGCTTGAGAAAACAATGGAAGAGCAGCCAAAGGGGAAGGAGGAAGCTACAGAGCCACAAGAACCTGATCCCCAGCCCAGCCTTGCCTCCTATTACCATCTCCTTGAAGGAGGAAGGATAATTCCACAAACATTTGCAATCCCACTATTCTTTGAATTAGAAAAGGAAAGAATAAGAACACATAGGTGGATGCAAATAGCCAAATCCAAGGGAGTTGAGGATGTTGGCCACATGGAGAACAAGCTTAGAGAAATGGGCAGGGAGTTAAGTGTTGTCAGACATAGGAAGGCAATTGCAAGAAGCCAACTCCAAACTGAAAATGAATTGCTAAGAAGGCAGCTAAAGGAGAAAGAAACCCAGCTGGCATGTATGGTTGGCTTATCCATGGAGGCACTGCAATGTAGAACACTAGCAAAATCCTATGGATTATACCTCAAGGACCAATGGCTATAGTTTCAAATAAAGACTTTGGCACAAAGAGGCATAATGCCTTTTCAGGATTACAGACAATTTATGGACCTGTGTGACCAAAGCACAGCAAAAGATAAGGCAAAAATGGTAGAATTTTACCTGCATAATATGGCCCTCACAGACATGAATGTGTGGGACCCCAATGCTAGGCTAGGGAACATACAACTAATGGCCATGGCTTCATGGATGAACCATGAGGAGTTAAGGGCAAATGAAGTAAAAAAGTTGATGATGAGAGAACAAAATGAGCCACTAATGATCAAAGTTGAGCCATCAGATCCCACGGATCTCATCAACACACACCAGCTGCTTGCAAATAATCCTCAAATTGCCCCTAGATATATAAGTGATCAAGCACAGGCCATTGCACATTTTGAGGACATGGAAAGGTTACTTGGGGACGACTGTGTGCATGCATGTATGAGGAGATGGAACACCTTACCACACAGTCTGAAGATCAGGGAATATCATTCCCCAATGAGGATGAAGGAAGCAGTAAGGACTGTGCCAATGTACAAGCACTCAATGCAGAGGCTGCGGGTAAATTGGATTGGCCTCAAACTAAGTCCACCACTGCTATTAGGCATGCTAGAAGGGAGAACCGAAGAAGAAGAGCAGAGGCGGTGGGAAGAGATAGACAGAAAAGTAGGCTTCTATGACAAGGAAGAGGAAACAACATCAGAAGCTTGGGATGCTAGAGATGCCACCAAGGCCATCAAAGATGAGATGGACTAAGTTGCTCAGAGAATGAGCAACACCTTCAGTAGGGGGGTGTTGATGAGCCCCAAAAATGGGTAATTATATGGGCTCATTTTGCCTCTTAACATAGTTAAATCAACCATTCTCTTAGCTTATTGCATGTTTTTTGATTATATGTATGCTTATGGAGTGAGTTGAGTGAGTCAAGATGCCATGAGGTCTAATATGTGTTTAATGCAAATTTTTGTTGAATTTTGAAGACAAAGTCAAAGATTCAGTGGACAATTGGCAGCAATAATTCGAAGTGGACAAAGGGGAGGATTTATAGGAGGGAATCCCCCTCATTTATTACTCCCCACTTCGAATTCCCCTTCATGCAGCTCGGAGTACAAATATCCAAAGCAATGCACTAGGAGGCGGCCGAGCAAGTGGAGGATAACTTATGTTTATCTCGAGTTTTGGGAGCCAAGCCTCCCTGATTTTAAGGAAGTTGTTGGGAGCTTAAGTGGTATAAGTAGAGAGGCCTAGGGCCTCACTAGGGTCGATTTTTTGTCGAATTTTTGTTGTACTTTTGCTATTGTAAAACTTTGCTCAACTTCTAGCTTACTTTTGTGGACAGTTTCATGTAATCCTATTACTGTTTTGATAATAAAGATGAGATTCTTTTTGAGCTAGCACTGAGTTACCTCAAAGGGTTGAAGCTCTTCGGTTAGGTCCCAATCCAAGCAGCCAAGCTCCTCTTGTTTGTATTTATATGCTTTGTTTCAGTTTATGGATTACTTGCTGTTAGATGAATTTCTTTCTTGGTTAACAATAGGTTGTTTTTTATGATTTAGTAGTTTGCTTTCATTTGTGTTTTCTATAGCAGGTTAAGCAGTGATAGACAGAAGATTCAAAAGGCTAACAACGGTGCCTTGGCCTCTTTTCCTCCCTTTGGGACCATGAACTAAGGCAAAGACCCTCTTGCTGCCCCAAAAACACAGATTTTCCTTCTACATAGGATTTATAGTGTTTGCAAGTTTGTTAAAAGGTTAATACTTTGCTTTAGATCTCTTCCACCATCCTCATTTTTGTCTTTGCAATAAGTCTTCTCCCATGCTTTTTCTCCTTGTAGCATTTTTCAGCATTTACTTCCATAACTCATAATTTAGACTAGCTTGATGCAAAATTATGTTTTTTGATGTACTCATTTCCTTGCTTGCTTGATCTCATTGGTTGATTGTCAATTCTTTTGCAGCAGATCTCTTCTCACAGCAGGCCAGCCCCTCAGCCATCATATTCTCTCCCTGATCCATGCCCTACAGGTCACCCAAAGTTCACCTCAAATCCGCCTTAGTTTTTTGCATTTTTCCATAGGATTTCTTCCTCTCTCCCAATCATCTTTCCCTCTCCTAGTGACCCTTGGTGGACCCTAGGCGCCCTACCACATCATCCCAACCTTCATCTACCTTTTCCACCCACTCTCACACCTTCAAAACCTTCAAAATTGCTCTCGGCATCCTCCTATAGACCTCTTGTAGACCTCTTGTAGATCCCCTGTGTCCTCCTGTAGATTTTCCTATAGGATTTCTTTTGAAGGCCGAGTGTGGGAAAAGCCTCCAGAAGGCCACCCGAGACCTCCTAGGACCCATCCACACCATCTTACATCCCTTCAAACCCCAAAGTCGCCTTCAACACCACTTATTCGCCTCCACCTTCACACACAATAAAATACATGCATGTCAATTTCACATAAAAATCCAAAAAAATGTTTTTTGCTCATTTACTTCTAGAAATAGCTTGAGTAGATGTTGTTTACTTCCTTGAGTAGGTAATGGCATTCATTTTATGGTTTTCATAGTGTTTTCTGCAAAATTAGGATTAGTTGGTTAAGTAGGGTTTGCTAGGTTTACTTTACATTTCAGTGTTTTTCCTTTCTGCAATTAGAGTAGCCTTTGTAGAGTAGGCTTTCCTTTTTTCCATCACATATAGAGCTTCTTATGAATCCATAGAAGTTGGCTTGAGCTCCTAGTGATCTTGCAGCAGCTGACCAAGTGACAACCTGCAATAAGAACTAGTACTTGTGCATACAGCACTGTCGCTCCCAAGTTTGTTACAAACTACCAGGTTGATAAGACTAAAGTAGATAGCCCAGGAGTTGCAACATTATTGCTGCAATACTAGTGCTCACCAGTGGACAAAGTGTCAGGGAAACATAGTGTAGTGAAAAGGAAGGACTTGATTTGTGCTTGGAGGATCTTCTAGTCACGGGTCTAGGGTTTGGCATTGATCAAGAAAGAAGCTCCAATAAGAGAAAACTTACTGAATGGTTTTCCTCTCAAGAGAAGAGAGGTTTTGGCCGTGGCAGAGAGCCAATATCTTGTGTTCTTGTTTTATGTTTTGATAGCAATTTGATGAAGTACACACACATGCATTAATAAGAGAAGAAGATTAAGCTAACAAAGACAAGAAAAGTAAAAATACTTCACAAATTGTTATACAGTCTCGAAAAATCACTCTACACCTAATTTCCCTAGAATCTTCAACACTCTACACATGCCCTACATGTGCCAATGCAGCCCTCTAGAGGGTTAGGATCCCGTATAGGGAGACCAAACCCAAAATGGAGACCATTTGTAATCTTGCATAAGATCCAATGTGTCTCCTTGCCTTCCAGTACAACAAGCCATTTAAATAAATCCAGTTTAAGAGCTTACAAACCATGGACAACAGGTGGGCACTTCATAATGGCATGCTCTTCCATAGTGGACTTTGGCATGTGGTAATGTCTCCAAGCTCCAAGGGGGGTTAACGAAGTGCCCTATTATGTGCTTTCCACTTTAAAGGGGATGATATGTCCAAGGTACATCCTTCAAATGGTGGGGGCATGTGATAAAGTGATGGAATGGAGTAGGGTATGGAGGGGGCAATCCTGGGTCACATGCTAAGGTACAAGGGTAGCTAATAAAGGGGAAGTTGTAATGTCCCTTCCTAAATACAAGGGTTTACCTTGTTCTCAAAGTCACAACTAATCCACTGAATGTTGACTCCAGCAAGCATTGTGAAAATCCTAGCACAATCTACTCTGTGTGGGCCAGCGTCTTGCCTCTTGGAGACTACGTCACTTCTCTGTTGGATCGATTTTCTCTTAGGAGCTTCGACTTCAGCCCTCCCGGCTCAGAACATCGAGCTTCCCTCGATTATCTCACATTGCCATTGCAAGAACCCTCTTAGCTTGCGTGAGCCCCTTCCTACGTTGCGTAGGCCTCTGCGTTGCCTCTCTGATGCTATTGTTGCCTCTCTGCCTGGTACTCATTGGCTCGGAACTCCCTTCCGATTCAACTCTCTGCTACTGCCCCTCTCGCTGCAACAGATCACTTATTCGATTTTCTCAGCAAACCTCGCTTCAGAAAAAACGAACTGATTGATCTCTCAAGTGTGTCTCCAACTGACCCTCAAGCCTCCTATTACACTTTTCTTGTTGATGAATCAAGAGCCGAGATTAAGTCCCTAATCAACGGCTAAGATTAAAACAAACTTGATCCTCATCACTTAAAAGTTTCTCAACCATATTCTTATTAATACCCATTAATATTTTTATTTTCCTAAGTTTAGACTTAGGAACCCATTGAAAATATTAATTATTTTAATAACTCCTCATCCATGTGGAATTTCTCCAAACAATTTTTGGGTCTTGTAAATCTCATGTGTTCTAGCCCCTCCACAAAATTTCAGAGCTAGAGCACATCCGATGCTATGCAAAGTCAACACTCTTTCTTAGCGAGGAATGTGCTCTAGCAATACTTCTCAATAGAAGCATTACACTGATCCACTGCATCGGTCCTCTGTGTTGGTGATGCTTGGCCTGCTACCCTTCATCCACTGCACTGTTGCTTCATGTATTACTGCCCATGACTCTACCACTGTCATTGCTACATCTGTACTACAACTCCCTCTCAAAATGTTGCATCATGTTGCCCACAGCACTGCCACTGCAACTCAGTTACTGAGAAGTAAGTAACTGAAACTTCACCCAAAACTAACATGTTGGTCAATATGGATGCCTCGTGATGTTGAAGCTAACTATGTTGCTAATCTATGCTGACCCTCTACTGCTATTGCGCTGTTGCAAACTGCTCTGTGCCTCTCGCACTGCTACAACATTCACTGTGATGCCTCAGACTTTGGCACTCTAGCTCTGCCGCTGTTGCTCTATCATCCCTCGCACCAACCGACACCTGTCATTTTGCTACTTTTGTTAAGGGATCTTGTAGCCATATGTGATCCAAGCGTTTGGGCACCTCAAGGATCCTGCCCACCATATAGTCCTTTCGACTAAAACTCCATGTCGCCCCACCTCTTCTCCAAAGGCGCATGAGCACTCATGGCACAATCGTCATCCTCGCCTTCCCTGTCAACTTTCACTAGAGTAGCCTTCGAGTTAGAAGCCTCCTCCTTGCCCTTATTCTGGGGGGCACTGAGTGGCCAAATGTCCAAGTTCTCCACACTTGAAGCATCTAACCTTGGAAATATCCTCTTTCTTTCTCTTTTGTTGCCCTTGCTATCCTAATGATGTGAGAGTTGCATCCTGCTCCTCCTCCTTGACCTAGGCTCCTTTGCCACTACTTCCTGTCGTGGTCAACCTCTCGATCTCTTGTCGAAGAGCTATCCACATCTCCTCCCAACTAGGGAGAGTCACTCTGCCCAAGATACTTTGGACAAATGTCTCCTAGTCCTCAGTGACTGCATTCGGGCCAGTCCTGACCATGAACTCAGGATCTGGTGTGGACCCCACGAAAGTCAACTAGTTGTGAATCCCTTACAACCTGAGGGGGAAGGGATCGATCTCTTCTCTCTTCTGCATCTGGTACTGTCTCAGTTGATTTTCTAATAGCATCTTCCGTTGGACATAAGTGCCTTGGTACAAGGTGGTCAACGCCTCCCACATCCCCCTTTTTGTTTCCGTATCAACAATGCATGGTACTACATGATCTTTGACCCCATCTAGGATCATGCACTTGAACTTCGCCTGGGCCTCATGGTACTTCTTTAATGGATCAACGTTGACCGGAACAACAACTACTTTCAAGGCATAGTCCTTGATGCGATGTTTATCTAGGATTGCCAGGATCCTGGCCTTCCAGATGACAAAATTGGACGCTCCATCCAATCTGTCCTAATCCCTCACTCCATTGACTGCCATCTCTACTCAACAAATATAGGACTGGTTCTCTTCTCCCTCTCCTGCTGTTGATCCAGCAAGACTCGGATCTGGATTTCTTTGTTGCTAGAAATCCTCTAAGGAACAAGCTCCTCTAGATCCCCTTTGAGTCCTGATTTCCTTCACAGAATACTCCAACCAAATGTCAAATCGCTCCTCTCCAATCGTCTTTTGTTGCTGCAACCTGGATCTATATTTATTTGGCTAGAAATCTATCAAGGCAGTGACTCCCTCTACCTCGGCTTTGTCTCCACATACACTATTTTGAACCAACAGTAATAGCGTCCCACCAGCTCCTCAAATCGAATCCGCTCTGCTCTTCCAGCCCCGGCAACTGACTGATTCAAGCATCTCAAGCTCTGCGCCGGCCTTGAGAGCTGATGCAGTCACTGCATCAGCTCCTCTTGGGTTTTGCATCACCCTCTGCAGGCTTGAAATGCTGACACAGGCACTACGTGAGCTTCTACATCACACCTTCAGCTGCTCCTTTGCCTCTGAAACGACGTTGTCACTCGGGACAACTGCTTCTCTGCAGCAAATTCTCTGGATCTCCCGGTTGGTGTCTTCAGTCTCTACGATTTGCAATGCTCTGATAACATGTGAAATTTCTGAATCTACACATCAAAAATCATACTACAATCGCTGGTTTATCTTCTCCTAGAGACACACTAGAGAGAAGGTCATAGAGGCTGCGTAGTTCCTCAAAGGGCTGAAGTAGAGGGGTTTTAGGCTGACATAGAGGCCAAGAGGGCTGACACAGTGCTTCAATTATGCTAGAGAGGATTCTGTGGGGCAGAATTTTTGAATATCTGCTTTCGAATAGAGAGGTATTACTGCCGGTTATTTTTCTCTGTTGGGTGAGCCAGTTTGGCACCCAATTGTACTCAAGGATAGATTGCATAATAAAATAAACCCTCAGAATTGTTGCACTGGTTTTCCCAAGTTGGGTTTTTCCGGGGACGAGTTGTCCAAAAATAATGGTGTCACTTGTATGTTTGTTATTCTTTCAGTTGTTGATCTGTAGATGGTTCAGTCTGTATTGTGTTTGTTTCAATGTTTATGTGTTTAAATAACTTGTTTGTAATTAACAAGTAGGAGAAATAAACCAGAAGAATACAGATAAATTTTTTAACGATTAGACTTAGAAATTTCAACAATATGCCCCAATGTCCCCTCATCTCCCCTGAATTCCCCTAAAATTTGGGAGTGCTCTTGAGAGTGCTCCCACACACACCCCTATGCTTCTCCTCGTCCCTACATCCCCCTATCCCAAAAACTTGGTAGAACTTTGCATAAAAGTTGTGGAACAGGGCTCTTTTTACATGAGTTATATGGGACTACGACAAGTGTTTCATAGCTCAAATTCCATAAATTTTAGGATGTTTTCCTCTCTCAATTCCTAAGATATTATTCCCAAATCTAAATTCTTGAATATTTTCACCCAACAAAATGATTTTTCAAGCCCTTGGTGTGAACATATCTATTATGGGTGTAGATGAAAAGAGCAATTAGATCACCTTTGTTGTTTGAAGGGTGGGAGGATGGGTTTATTTTTTTTCTCTTCCTTTTCGCGAGCTATGATTTAGTGTTACTTATATATGTTTAGTGGTTGTATTTTATAATCCCATTGTCCTATTCTTTGATCATTTTTTTAACATTAATAAAAGTATCTTATCTTGTATTTTATTGTTCTCTTTGTTGGGAGATTCACTATGCACTCTCTTTAGAATTGTTAGTACATATTGTTGATTTTTGTAGCTCGAGCAAGTACTTCTACATAGTCCTTCTGTCTAGGCGTACAACTCACATTCTCCTTGGAACACTTGCTCTAGGGTAAGCAAGTTTTTGATGTAACTTAGCCTAAGTCTAACTTAGAAAGAAAGCACATATTAATATGTTGGCTTATTGAGCTAATAGAAACTGTCAAACCAGGCAGTAACTCCTCAACACAAATTGATTTGTATATTACATTCCTTCAGGTTGGTCTTTATTATATACATGAGGGAGAGACTGTTCACTTCATCTCTCGATCACTGTTCATATTACTTATTATTTATTTACATTATATTCACCCAATCCTGATGATTAGGTGTCAACATTCCCCCCCTTAATCTGAAGGGATGTTGGTGAGTCCAAGCATCATTATGAATCGTTCAAGCTTTTCTCTTCCAAGCGCTTTGGTGAAGATGTCTGCAATTTTCTCATTAGTGGAACAATGGCGGAGATGGATTGTTTTGGCCCGAACATGATGTCAAATCAGATGATATTTAGTATTGATGTGCTTCGTTCGATCATGGAACTTTGGGTTCTTGGCCAACTTTATTGCAGAGGTATTGTCAATCATGAGTGGAGTTGATTGTACTTGTTGTATCTGCAAATCTTTAAGAATTTTCCTGAGCTACACAATTTCTTTTGTTGCTTCCTGTTGACCTCTACCGGTCAACTACCCATGCAGTACACCCCCCTATTTTTTGCAAAAAAGGGGCAGCACCTGATCAGCGTGCCCGTGCCATCCTGCAGTCATCAGCAGCTCGATCGATCTAATTGTAAACCCAGTCTGCACGTATTAATTGTAAATAATCCTAGCAGATGTGAGTCGTGTTGAAAATTGCCTAGGTGAACCTAACTTTCCCATGATAATCTATGTCCCGGGAGGTTTTTCGTCTCACCGATCCACGGATCGGCAGAGTTTTCCTTCGAACCTGACCCCAAAGCCGGGATAGACTTTGTCATTGGAATTTTAGAGAATCTTAGTGTGTTAGCCTGCTAGATTATAGTCGTGTCGCAGACCTGGGTGTTTTGTGAGGGTCTTTGTTAAAGGGGTTTTTCCCCTTGAGATGTAAACTGTTAAAGTCATGATGTAATGTGTCCTGAGGGTCGAAAAATGTTTTAAATCCCCTCTTGAGTCCTAAGTCCTAGGTCCTAGGTGATGTTTCCAAGGTCTTAGTTCGATGATCCATTTTAAAATGAATTAAGAAATAAAAAAATGAATAAAATTAATAATAAAATAATAAAAGTTTAAAAAATAATTTTAAAAAATAATAAAATAATAATATTTTAAATCGACGGATGGGATCAAGAGATGTCTTGATCCTCATCAACGGTCGAGATCATTTCAACATGGATCACTCGAACTAGCCGTTGGGATCATTTCCTTTATATAGGGTTTTAGGAGGTCATTTCAGATCATGGGATCTGTGAGTCAAAGACTGAAGAAGCTCTCTTGTAAATCTGTTTCTGGTTAATAAAGAAGACTTTGGGGTCCATATCTTGCTGGTGTTACTCTCTTGAATGCTGTGAGATTGTTTAATTTTTCTGCATATGTTATTTTCAGCTGTTAATAATAGCTTTTTTGTAGAGTATTGTGAGCACAGGTATCTTGCTCACTTGCTAGGGTTTGGATGCTGTTAGGGTTTCTGAAGTAATGGCAGGTATCTCCATTACTCCCTGAGATCTAGCAGCATTTTTTGCCCTCTTTACTGATGGTTGTTTGAGCTGTGCAGAAAACATTTTCTGAAGGGATTTTGTGGGCGTTCGGGGAAGTTCTTGGCTGAACCAGCCAACTCCCACAAGCATTTTTGCTGAGCCCAGCTGGATTTGATCCTGGGTCTATCATTCATTTTATTTTTAAAGTTTGCATGAGAGATTTTTCTGAAGTTTTTCACAGTGAAAATCTGAAAATCAATATTTCTTTGAATATTTTTCTGAGATTATTGTTGAATCTGGCTATTAAGGGGCCATAAATTTTGTAAATTATTAGCTATTCTAGGGTTTTTATTTTCGTTTTATGCACATCATTTTTTGGTGATTTTTATGTCCCAGGTTGCAGGGTTTTCAACGGGAAACAAAGATTTATTTTTCCGATCCAGCTGAGTTTGATTTGAGCGTGGGCATCAGTCGAAAACTCAAGGCCTGCACCTGCAATCGTTATCAGTTCATCGATTTTTTTTTTTACGTGGGCATAATTTCGGTTTAAGTTCTGGGTTGTTTCTTCATGACCTGCGCCATTAAAAAGACTGGAAACTCTTTCTCAACCTGTAATCGATCTCCATCTGTCAGCGTCTTCAAACCAGGCATCTGCACGTGAAAGCAATCTATCCGCCGTCATTCGATCTGCAAAACAAGGCATTTCGAATTTTTCATAAATCGTGGCTATCAGTGAAGGCAGCGTAAATTTTGGTTAGACGGCTGAAAAGGCTGCACGTAGAGCTGGGCATACCCACGTCCTCTCCACGATCGACCATCAATCTGCACAGGCACAACAACAGACGCAAACAAATCACGTTTCTTCCTCCATCTATTCCGAACCTGCATTAAAATCACTGAATCAAATCGACTGTGTTTGTCGTATAGCCGCCATTCAGCGTGGAAAAGGGCGTGACTGTCTAAAAGCTTCCATTCATCTGCATCCTCGAGCTTCATTCCCGTGCAAAAATACATTCGGAGCGCAATCAAATAATCATGGTAGCGTGGGTATCAGCTCTGTTCGATCGAGTGGGTTAATGAAATAATTTTGCTGTGTGCGTGGGCGCCGGATTGTAGCACTGAAGAAGAATGTGCGGGCAACAGGGACATATCAAAAATCTAAAGTCGTAAAACTCATCTGTGAGCCGGTTGCTGAGGAGACATGCACCCGATGGTTCTTCGGGATATACATCCACCTCTAAAAAAAATCAAACCCTGCAAACACGTCAAGCGCTCAGTAAATCACGACGACCAGGTTTGATGTTTCATTCAGGTATGCGTTACTTTTGAATGACCCAGGCATAATATAGACTCAGAATCGATTTCACGCGTTTTTGTTTATGTCACGTTTCATTTTTTTTTATAGTCGTGGAGCAGTCATTGAGCGATAGTGTAGGTATCGGAGTAGTTTGTTTGTCCATAGTTTAATTGCGATATGTCATTTTCTTTTTCGTTTTGATTTTTTTTTTTAGTTTAGGTTGTAATATATTTCCTATATGCATTACGTTTTAGTTTATAATTTTCTTAGGTTTTATTAAGTTTCATTTTTGGTTTTTCATTTAAATAAAAAAAAAATAAAAAAATAATAA
>APFE031255496.1:0-32538 GCA_000404065.3 Pinus taeda | reverse complement strand
CTATTGCATGATGGACTTCAGTTAGAACTCAAGTGATTGAGTTTGGTGGAGTTGATTGAGGAGTTGATGGAGTTGTGTTCAGTTTAACTTAGTTGAACTAGTTGTAGTTAGTCTAACTGACAAATACACTAGTGATGAGTGGTGAATTAATTATTAATTAATTCACTAATTATTAACTCATAACTCAACTAAAGAATACATCAATTAACTCAGTGCATGGATAGTTCAGTGGAGACAAGTGTTAGAGGTGGGTGAAAGGGTGAGACTACTATCAGTTGTGACTATAGTTGTGCATGAGATTTGCACAATCATTGATTGAGATTTCCAACAAGGATTGCGCAGTACAAGCCAAGGGAATTTGAACTTGGATCTGATCTATTCTCAACTTGGATTGCGCAGTAGAGGCAGGCAAACAGTGGAGGAGATTTGAACCCGTGACTTGTTCAGATCTGAGCTAGTTTGTGTGTAGCATGTGGAGATATTACTGAGTACTTGTGAGGAGTATTGTACTATGTATTGTTACGTGTTCTCTATCATTATAATATACATATAGTTGGGGGTTTCCAGCTGTATGCTTTCCCCAGTACATACTGTGTTGATATGTGCGATTGATGTTTCAATGAGTGCATGCGATTTTTTTTAATTCCACAAATTGATGATCAATGGTAGAGGAGGTTATGTATTATGCATGCATTCCACAAATAGTGTATAATCAGGATAATCTCTTTGAATAAGTGTTATATTATTCAAATTTCTACAAAAGTAGTTTTATTATTTTATTATTTCTACTTTTTTACCCCAAAAATGGTGAATCATTCCACATGGTTGACATTATCATCTTGAATCCTATTGGTTCTTATAATCTTATTTTGGTTGTGAAAGGCACATTTTAGACCTCAAAATTTCTCTAATTCTATCCTGTTGTCCAAACTTTGTCTCTATATATTTACCATCCTAGATCCATCTTAACCCCAGATCTATCAAGCGCTGAGAGGGATAAAATGTGTTGAAATGCAAACCTCTTTTAAAGTGAAAAGAGATTTGATCCGTCTTGGTGCTTGATAGGTACATGGTTAAGATGAATTTAGGATGGTTTTTATATACACAAACCATATCTAGGTTGGATCCATCTCTCACTATTTCCCTCTCTCTCTTCCATCCCTCTCTACTCCATCCATCTCTCAATCCTTCTCTCTCATAGGTCTACTCTCTCTTCATTGCTTTCTCTCTTAAGTCCTACATCTCTTCCTTCTCTCTCCCTATCTCTCTCTCTCCCCCCCCCCATCTCTCTCTCTACCCTCCAACTTTGTCACCATCTCCCTCCCTCTCTCCATCTTCTCTCTCCCCCTCTCTCCCCCTCCATATCTATGTATCCATTTTTCTCTTCCCTTTCTCTCCCTCTGTCTCTCACCTCTCCTCTCTATCCTTCCTCCTATCCTTTCTCCCTCTCTACCTTATCACTTTGTCTCGCTACTGTTATCTCTCTATGTCCTTATTCTTCCCTCCCCCTCTCTCCCCCTCCAACTCCATATTTATCTCCCTCCCTCTATCCTCTCCTCTCCCTCCCCTCCTCTCTCTATTCATTCCTCTCTCTCCCTCTCTCTTACACCTCCCTCTCACTCTCCCCTACACATCTCTCTCTCTCTCTCTCTCTCTCTCTCTCTCCATAGATGGATAATTTTCACTCTTTCTAATCAATGATATATGTAATGTCTAAAATGCTTTACATTTTAATTTTTCATTGTGAAATGAGTTATGGTTTTTCGACATGTAGTATCAATAAGCCATGGTATTGGCCCATGGTATTGTACCAAAACCTATTTACAAGTTAATAATATCTATGGTAAAGTGCGGATGAATATCCATGGTTAAGAAACTTGTTACATTGTAGGTTTCTTTTAAATATTATTTTTTTATGTGCTTATTCATTAAATTTAAATATGATTATGGAATCATTATTAGTCCATGCCAAGGCAAAACTCTAACAATCAATTTGTATGTTGATCGCTATTAGTTTAGCATTGACCAATGCAAATTATAACGTTTAACTTTGAAAAATAAATATTTATTTTTAAATATTATTAAAAATATATATTTTTTAAACATTTGATTGGATCATAACTTGAAGGCCTTATTGTGTTATTTTCATAATATAATTCCATGTGGATAATTGGCTTACATATTTTATGCCATAATTTATGGATATGATTACAATATTCATGCATGATTTTTAGATATTTGTGTAGTGATTTTTTATTCTTAATATCAAAATCAACATCAAACTCATGATCTTTAGTGTCCTCAACCCATTTTGATGTTGGATCAATATCGTCCTACACAATGGGATCTAGATCAAGTCTTCTATTCATCATTTGGTTGCGCCTTATTCAAAGGTTGTATTGCATGAAGACAAGATCATTTAATTGTTTTTGTTCCAAATGTTTTCTCTTCTTCATGTGTATGTGCTCAAAAACGGACCAATTGTGCTCACAACATGAAGCACTGCAAGTTTGGCAGATGACTCTAACTATAATTTTTTGTAATTTAGAACATTGGCCACCAAATGGCTCCCACCAATGTGTTGCAAATAAAAATACATTAATTAGTAAATTAGTTCATTTCAATACTTATTTAAAAGTATTTACAGACAATTTGAATTGTCAATTTGTAAATAATTGAACTTTAAAAGAAAAAAAAAAATTGCAATTGTTTACCTGGTTGATCCACATCTCTTTCCATCTTTGCCAAGTTTTTTCCAAAGGTACATGCTTCCATACTGAAAAGAGTAAGTTGTCTATGTATTTCCAACTGGTTGGAATGATTAGGGACCATGCGCTCCAAGTAATCATACAATCTATCTTTGACCTCCCCAACTTGTAGATCTCCTAGCCAAGCTTTATAATGATGGAGTTGATTATTCCATTTGTTACCAACAGTCTCCCAAATATGCCCATATTTAGCTAAATTATCCTTGTAAACTACATGTATCTTCTCCTTTTCTTAATCCATAGCCTCATACATGTATCCCATGGCCAATTTTTCCCCATCCACCATCAATAGTACCTTAACAAGGGGCTCGATAATTTTCACAAGCTCTATAGACCTTTTCCAAAAAATATTTGTCAAAAAAAAATCTTTTTGCTATCTTTGCGATCTTGTCTACGAGCCCACTGACATGAAGTCCAATCATCAGAAGAAAACATTGTCTGCAAGTTTTTTTTGTTGAGAATTGAGACATTGCAACGTAAGGCAGTGAGTTGTAGATCTCGTAATTACATTACTAACAAGTTCTTTGCCCGTAGTATCTTTCCTCATTAGGATCAATACCTATGAGTGGTTGTAGATGTATTTTGTAATGCACTTGGCATGCTCTACAATGTTTTTTACCCACTCCACTTTGTCTATGTCCTCAAGAATGAGGTCTATGCAATGTGCAACACATGGAGTCCAAAATATGGTATTATATTTGGACTCTAGCACCTTTCCATCAAGAACATAGTTTGAGGCATTATTTGTGATGACCTGAACAACATTCTACTCCCCCACTTGCTGAATAATGTCATCCAAAAAACTCAAATAGAAGGCTTTCATCCTTCACCTTATTAGATGCATCAATTGATCTAAAAAACATGGTTCCTTGAGGGCAAGAAACAAGGAAATTAATGATAGTGTGGTTCTTTCCATCGATCCATCCATCTAACATGATGGAACAACCTGTTTTGAGCCATAACTCTCTATACTTAGCCAAATACTCATCAATGGAAGAAATATATTTTTGCAAAAGAGCTCCCCTCAAGTCTTGCATAGTAGGGCCTTTGAAGTCCTTTCCTACAGCTATAACATAGTCCCACATAGCCTGGTAATAAGGTAAGTAGACAACATTAAATGGGATATCTGCATAATACCACGATCTAGCAATGTATTGAAAATAATATTTTGTGTGTTGCCTTTTCTAATGGTCATCCAAAGTCGGTTGACGTTGAGTTAGACTTGTTTGGGAGAAGGCTTAGTAGAGGCAGTGGTGGAATAGGTTGAGAAATAACTCTGGATGTTCATCCTCTTTATTCCTTTAGATTATTGGCTTTGATGATAAGACCCGAGAGAAGGAGGAACATAGTGAAAGGGGTCATTGGTGGAAGGGATAGAAGAGGAGTCTCGAATCTCAAAATCATCATACCCACCCTCTTTCATGGCTTGTAAAAATTCCTTCTTCCTTGCAATTTCTTCTTGGATAGCCTTCTCCCTAGCTTTATTCTCCTCAAACTTCTAAAATTGGCAAGGTATTCTTCCCTAAAAGGACCTATCACTTCCTTTGGTGCATCAAATGGTTTTACTTGGCCTCTTATCCCAACCAAGTGTTGTTTCAACCTTAGAATACCACCACCTCCAATAGATTTATTGAAAATTTTGCATATCATTTTTCCATCAATCACATCACAATAAGCCCATGCAGTGTCCTTGGATTTTGAAGGCATGGCAGCTAGACATATTTGAAATTTTCAAAGAAATATGCCAATTAAAAAAATTTGCATCTAAGAAAAATGGAAAACCTAAGATAAATTTGGGAAAACAATGGGGCATATTTAGCCTACAAAATTTGATAGCACAGAACTAGAAATTTGATAGCAATGTAGCATAGAACACATAAAAAAATAAATGCATGGACAATAGTGAAATATGGATTTTTTCAAGTGAAAATACTTAACTAGAAATGCAAACTAGTTTTCTTAGCATCCTCTTGAAGATCTCAACTCCACTAACAACTCCAAACTATCTCCAAAATAGCTCCAAGTCCAACTCTAAGCCTCCAAGATGACTACTTCAGTAAAAACTCAACACTCTCCAAGCTCCCAATGAAAATCACAAAAACTCTAAATGAGATGTGTGAGGCAAACGAGAGGGGAGACCTCCTTTTATTGGATTGGAGGGACTATTTTGGAAGGAAACAACCCTTAGTTTCCCTCCAAACCACCTCACAATCCTCCAAAAATGTGTCTGGTGGGTCCCAAGTTGTCATGGCAATGAACTAGCTGGTTTCTGACAAAACTGACCAATCTAGGGAAAATCAGCCAGTTATGTCATAAACTGGTTGTTCAGGCCTGGTTTGTCTAAAAAATCGGCAAAATGGGGAGTTTGATTGGGATTTTTGAGTGGTTCGATGGTTTTATCAAATGAACCAGTTGATTTGATTGGTTTCTAGTTTAGACCGACCAATTTTTAATACTATGATTAGGGTTGACATTGACATTAAATTAAATTTGTTAAATGTAAATGTTAAACATTTACACTTGAGATCTACCCATACTAGGTTGTAGAGCGCCTCTCAGCGCAATAAATTTTCAACACTTTTAAGTCTAAAATTAGTTGATCCTTAATCAAATATTCCAATTAAAAATAACACTTATTTTAAATTAACATACATTTGATAACACTACCCGATGAGGGTGACGAAGAACGGTTTGGTGACATGGGCGACGACCGACGTCTCCCTTCTCATGTGAAAATAATGCAAGTTGGTAGTGTGGAGGATGCATCACTTGGAACTTTAAAGGTGAAGCTTCAAGAGGATCCGAATCAATTTAACACCATGGGCATGCAAATGATGAAGGTTTGTGGGTCTTAGGTGATGAGGTTTATGAGTGTCGAGAGAAGCAATTTTATAGCAGAGTTGGGTGGCTCTTGGTCTAGGCCACTCTGGGCTTTGAGATGTTAGACTGGGGATATGTTGTTTCGTAGGTGAGACTACTGATGCCTTTTGGGTTCTTGGGAGGGAGAAAGGGTTAGACATTTAGGACCTGGGGGAACGAAATGCTCTTGCTTCAAGTGGCATTATGTTCTAGTGTGTGTGGCTTGGATTTTTTGTGTGCCTTTCTTACTAGTCAACCACCTTGGAGCCTTGGTTGGCGGGTCTGGTGGAGCACAATCCAAAGGTTTGTGTGGAAATTAGAGTGAAATGGGTGTTTAGAGTGGTTGGTGGCAAGGGTGGCCACACTCCCTGTAAGAAACTTAGCAGTTACAAGGAGTGCAACTGGTTAACTCACCTAGAAGTGCATGGTTTTAGTACGGTCTTATTTTTATTTTAATTTGGTTCTTGTTCTATGGGGCTTCAGAGGTGGAGTTTGTGGCTTGTTGGGTAGGATCCTAGAAGAACGTCGAGGGTCTAAAGTTCCCTTGGGTGCCTTGTGTTTACCCCACTCTTCGCACACATGTCGAAAGGGTTCAGGGTGGTGTGGGGTTGGCAACTAGGGTGTTTATTTTAACTAGGGAGGAAATTGTAAGATCCTAGTGGCGAGGCTAAGATCTCAAAAGTGTGGCAGGGAGGCATGTCTGTACAGGGGTTGGCCATGTAATTAGGGGACATTGGTTTGGCATTGCTTGGAATTTGTTAGGTGATAGTGGGGTCTCAGAAGGGGAAGGTGACGTCTGGATGGTGGTGAGGAGTGTTGACAGTCCAACTGGGCAGAGGGTGTGGGTGTGAGGAGAGTCTAGGTGGACTCAAAGCCTCGCGGGTAGGGGCCATATTACAGACAGTTTGCGTAGAATTTGTAAGGTGGAAAACAAGGGCTAGATGATATACCAAAGAGGAAGGGAAAATCGTGATGTCAGTTCATGAGGCCAAGAGGTTAGTTGAGCAGGTAGATGATGAGGAGGATATTGCGTAACAATAGGGTAATTCACCAAGAAGGGGTGATCTGCCACCACCCTTTGATGTTCGTGAAGCCATATTTGTCAGCTGACAGTAATGGTGGAGCCATAAACAATGGAACATTAAACAAGTTTGTTTCTCTCTAGCGAGGTCAAAAGAAACTCCAAGCAAGGGTTGAAAGCATTGAAGGAAGGATGGCACATATCTGGGAAGCCTTCCATCAGCCACGTGGCAACAATATGGAAGATCTGGGAACGAATAATTTTGTTGGTTAGTTATGTTGGTTGTATTTTGTTCCATGGGCAATTCTAGTCTCAATAGGCAAACCGTGTATGATCACTTAGCTTTGTTATGTTGTTATCTGTCTCTTTTTGTTAGTATCATTTGGCCAATAAGTCTAGTAGGAATGAAGCCATATGTGCTTTGATCCCATGCTCATCACAATGTAACATTTTCATGAATTAAAAGAATCTATTGACTTACAGAAAAAAACATACATACATTTTAGAACACAAATTAAAAAACTTGTTAATTTTAGATAACAATGGCATGTTCTATGCTTAAGAGTAATTTTACTTCAATTTTCTTATTAACCCAGTATCAATATCCAAATTAGCAATCACATCAACATGATTGTAAAATGCAAATAGAACATAAAAAATAATAGTAGAAGACAAGCCAAGACAAGCAAACACAAGATATGGCGCTAGCTAGGGACAAACCCCAATGTGGGGAAACCCTTTCATCAAATCTTCTTATTATTCTTCAAAATTTTAGCAGAGAGAGAGAGAGTACAATATGCAATATCCACTTGCCCAATCACAGTAAAATCTATCCCAACAAAAAACAGCTACATAAAGCCATAACCAAAAAGTCAATGCTGGTCAACAGGGTGGAATTTGACCTCCAAAAAAACTCGATCAAACTTGGTCAATTTTGCCTCCAATAGCAAATCAATTCAGCCCAAAAATAGTATGAAAAGACCTAGTAAACCTGGTCAACGAAAGTCAACGTTGTAGTCAAAGGCTTTTGTAGTCAACATTGGTCAAACATTATGGTCTGCCTCATTTTCTATGCCCAAAAATGTAGCCTGCCCAAATAGAGATAACCCTCACAAAATTGCAATCAAACAGGTCAACGCTAGTAAAAAACCCTTCTTGCAACTTCGGTCAATGATAGTCAACGCAAGAACGTAATTTCCCTTTTTCACACGTGTGGAGAGTTGCCTCCACAATCCATACCCAATCAATGAAGGAGAGAGAGATATGCGAGTGTTTGGTCAATTTAGAGTGTCCTAAATTGCTGTATTAATTGTCAATCTGAGAGACGTAAACTATTGAAGTGCGGCACACTATATGTGCAAGATAACCTATTTCTTACTTTTTTTACGTTTTTTACGTTTTTGTTTTGTTTTGGGTTTATTTTTGTTAATTCCCTAATGTGAGATGGAAATTCTAAAAGACAAGTATGATATAAATGTTCAAGGCAATGATGTCCTTTAAAATGATTTTCAAAACTTCAAACTTTAAAAAAAAAGGTTTTAAAACATGCAATGATGAAACTAATTCCCGAAAGAGAGTGAAAATGTGCCACTATTCTAATTAAACAACAGTGAGCTAGTGATCATGAAACCCAGTATCCTTACTGCCATAAAAATATAAGAAAAACTGAACTCAAAGAAATCCAAGAATTGCAAGCAAAGTAAACTAAAATCACATTACATCAACTCATATTCTGACCCCTCACCATTCGACTCGCTCTGGCTTTAGGAGGTAATCATAAACAACTTGAGAAATCTATATCAATTTGCAAAATAACCAAATATCAAACACACACTCATACTTCAATCCCTCACCATTCGACTCGCTCTGGCTTTAGGAGGTAACTGAGAATGACATGAGCAATTCAATAACTAACTTGCAGAAAAATAAACTAATATAAAACTACACACTCATACTTCAATCCCTCACCATTCGACTCGCTCTGGCTTTAGGAGGTAACTGAGAATGACATGAGCAATTCAATAAGTAACTTGTAGAAAAATAAACTAATATCAAATGACGCATTCATACTTCAATCCCTCACCATTCGACTCGCTCTGGCTTTAGGAGGTAACTGAAAATGTCATGAGTAATTTAATATCTATCTTGCAAAAGAGAAAATGAGCAAAACTGAAATAAATAACACAGTGCTGGAACTAAAAACTAAAGGAAATGAATCAGCAGAAGGACAAGAATAATTCCATGTCACTAGTCATTAGAAAACTATGTGTAAATGCCTGGGCTGCCTATTGTAATCTAAAACAAAGGCACTGATCAGTTAACAACATATAAAACATGAAAAGCTATGGATAGCTATCAAATGTTAATACCATAATAAATGTAATATATATACAAGCGAATGATTATGGCATAAGGAACATAAAGAAATAAAGCATGAAACTCTACAGTAATAAACAAGACCTCGGCCTGTGCAGGGGCCCTCTGCACAATCCTTGGACAATCAATGATCAACCATGAATTGAACTTAGAAACAGAGTCTTCTCATGTATTAAAATGCAGTCATAACACAGAGATAAAGTTGCGGCACAGTGGGCTCGTTAATAGTCAGAATTACATTACCAAAAAGCTAACTAATATGCGTATGAGAACGCATTCTTTATAACAGAGGATGACATAAATGTTTTCCTACACTTTGCACTGATAA
This sequence comes from Pinus taeda, assembly GCA_000404065.3. NCBI lineage: Eukaryota > Viridiplantae > Streptophyta > Pinopsida > Pinales > Pinaceae > Pinus > Pinus taeda. The sequence continues at coordinate 23,186 of APFE031255496.1, read as the reverse complement.
AAGACACGTAAACAACCACGTCCTGAGATTTAGCATTATGGCTGCCGTGAAGATTCAATCTTTGGAGGGTGGTTGTTGGATCTAGTTCATGGAGTAGTCCACAGGCGTTAATTTGTCCCCTGAGGTCTAGGAACAACCACGCAAAGCTTCACGTGGTGAAAAATAGACTTTTATCACCGTAGGACACTTAAGTTAACCACCGCTTTGCCCACCATTGACTATGGCCTCTTCTGATGAATTCGACTGAGCCAATAGGACTTGGTCCATGTCCACGTCATTTGCAACTTGCCCATGTGGCTCGATTCACATGAAGACACCTGCAATATAGACTTTGACAAAATAGCTGCGGAAAGTTGGGCTGGCTACGGAAAGTGACAAGATTCCGCAGCTTATAAACAAAAATCTAGTTCAAATAGCAACACAAACACATAGTCAAGAAACCACTTTAAATGCCCTTTTTTAACTAATATGCAATGATACTAATGACTTAGGAGGTTCAGATGAATGGCAAGAAGCTAGAAAAAGGTGTAGGAAAGATGCAAGTTTGGGACTCAACAGTGAGTGAGTGAAGTTTCTAAATGAGGAGGAGGCTCCTTCTATTTATATGCAACTTTGAGGATGAATAGACGTGAATGTTGGGCTTCTGAGCCTACATTAGTTTGTTGCCCAACCTTGTCAATTCATCCATAAACAAAATAAATTCATAATTCCATTTGCACATGTCAGAATGAGATGATCTTTAGATCAATCCTACACCTCTCGGAGAGAGGAATCCAATAAAAATACCAGTTTCCTCATATGATCTATCCAAGGTGAATTTTGGCCCAAGTTTAAAAATTTAACACTCCCTCTAAACTAGGGAGAACTTCACCTACTAAAATGTCTAACAATCTATACCATCCCTATCTCTGCTCTTCTGAACCATGAAGAAAGAATAAATGATCGAGAATGTATCATACCATTCTCCACTGACCCAAAGTTAGTCTCTAATAATTGAGAGTGTGTCATACCACTCTTAACTGACCCGAAGTCAGTTTCCATTGATCCCAAATCACTATCAAACATCCTATCATAGGGAGTAGAGTAGTACACGATGCATCCATCGGTAGTACTATGGTCCCTATCCTCATTTCCCTACTCATTGGCCAAATGAGAGGTACTTCCCATGAGTCCCAAACATCATGGGTAGGATGTACTGGTAGGAGAAGGTGAAGCACTCATTCTGCTCATATGCCATAGGAGAAGGTGAACCACTCATCCTATGCATATCTCAACATGAGGTATCATGGGGGAAGGTGAACTACTCACCCTATACATTACGCACCACTAGGGAAAGGCGAACCACTCACTCTATGGTCGCTCATTTCTCCAAGAAGTACCCCAAGCCCCCCGGAGCTCCCAGAGCTCAACATCCATCTCATACAGGACCCTCATAAGAGGGTCTCTCCACAACTCCAATTCATTCACGAAAGGTTAAGAATTTGACCTTCCCCAAGGGATTTGTAAGAATATCTGGGACCTAATCATTAGTCCCAATATGATGGAGCCTTATTGCTCCCCATTGTACCGTATCACGAATAAAGTGGTACCTAATACCAATATGCTTGGAGCGGTCATGAAACACATAATTCTCATAAAGAAAAATCTCACTTTGGTTGTCACAATAGATCATGGTGGTATCCAGTATATGTCCAAATAGTGCACTAAAGAGATTTCTCAACCAAACAACTTCACAGGAATCCATACTAGCAGCAATGTATTCAGCCTCATCGGTGCTCGAAGCAGCTGACTTTTGCTTCCTTCTGATCCAGGATATCGAAGCAGAACCTAGAGAGAAGCAACATCGAGATGTGCTTTTGTGATCCACCACATTGTCGGCCCAGTTTGCATCCAAGTAACCATGGAGCCTCATGTTCCTGGCAATGTATCTCAGTCCATAAGTGATTATGCCATGGAGATATCTCAACATTTTCTTGGCAGTAATCCAATGTATGTGATGAGGCTCGACCATAAAATGTATTCACTACAAAAAATATGTTCAGACGAGAGTTCACCAAGAACATCAGGGCCCCCACAAGTTGACGATACTTGGAATTATTTCCCAAATCGGGCCCAGCAGCACTTCCGCATAACTTCTTGAAGTTAATTTCCATCGGATTAGTCACGGACATGCAGTCCACCATCCCAAATCTTTCTAGTAGCTTCACGATGTATTTTCCTTGAGAAAGGAAAATCTCACCTAGGCTTTTCCTGACCTCCAAACCTAGGAAGTAATGCATCATTCTTAGGTCCTTCATCTTGAACTCGGAAGCCAACTCCCTCTTACATTGATGAATGAGAGGCTTTGCACCAGTCAAAAAGAGAACGTCCAAATAAAGTACCAAGAAGAGAGGTCTATCATTCTCAATCTTAATGTAAAGGTTTGGATCAAATTCACTTCTCGTAAATCCCAGGTTCATCAGATAGTTGTCGATCCTCCCATACCAAGTTCTGGGAGCTTGGTTCAACCCATAAAGAGCTTTCTTCAACCTGCATACATGTGTCTGACGATCTAGAACTTTGAACCCCTTGGTTTGTTCCACATAGAATTCCTCCTTAATTGAACCATGTAAGAAGGCAGCCTTGACATCCATCTAGTGTAGATTCCAATTGTGAGGCAACAAGGGCTGTAATTGAACAGATGGTGGTATATCAGGAAACATGTGCAAATATATCATCACAATCCACACCTTCCTTTTGAGATAAGCATGAAGCAACAAATCTAGCCTGGAACTTTTCAGCGTTTCCAACAGCTCCATGCTTGATCTTGTAGATCCATTTCAAGGTGACAACAGATTTGTCCTTGGGTCTAGGGACCACAACCAAGACAACATTCTTCATAATTGACTCATACTCTTCATGTGAACATTCCTAGATTTAACAATCTCAGAAATCCTATTGCAACCAGCAGAATCTACTTCACCTATATTATAAATTATGTTACAAGCTTATTTCAAATTTCTTCTTCAAACAATGAAGTAAATTACTGAAGTAGCCTACACCAATTAAACATGATTATGAGACATAGAAACTGAGAAAGGAAAATAGAAATACATAGGACATATTTATTTTTGGACAAAAGTCCTCGAAAAACCCCAATGCGGGAAAACCGATGTAGTAGCTCTGAGGGTTTATTATTATTAATCAATAGAAAATTATGAATACATCACTGAATACCTCATAGGGTGATTCAGTTACATAGAGAAATACTGGAAAAATCTTTGTGAGTTTCACCTCACACAATCACTGAGAAATCCTGGCTGATCCAGGCCCAAAATGACTGCCTCCCAACTTTCTGGTTGCTTCTACGCTGCCTCTGCGTAGTGCCTGCATCAACCCAATGTCAAGCTCTCTAGGTACTGTGTCACTTCTCTGGCTGGTCAATTTGATGTCCAAGAAATTTTATTTCTGCCTCCCGGTCTCACACCCTGACTCCCGGCTTCTGAAAATCAAATTCCTCTGTAGATTTCAAACTTTTCTCTCTCCCTCTGCACTGGTTCTACGTGACCCTTCTGGCCCTGTATCGGCCTTTGTGTCAAGGATTCTGGATCACTCACTGCCTCTCTCTATTGATGTATCTCTGGTTGAGAATCTCTCTTTCTAGAAGATGTTATCCCTGCCCCTCAACTACAAGAGGTCTCCTCAATAGATTTTTCCTCCTGTGAACATCTCACTTCAGAAAATCGATTTTCTCTACCTCTCCATGTGTTTTCCAAATTACCATCAAGCCCCTTCTTATATCTTCCTGTTGGGCAACCAACAGCCTATATTAAAACATAATCAAAGGCTCAAATCATTTTGGATTGATCTGTGGTGTTTTGTAGAAGTTTCACCCCTAATTAAATTAATACCCATTAATATTTTAATTTTATTAAAAATATTAATTATTTTAATAAAATCACTTCTGGGTAAAATTTCCCAAAACGCTTTATGGGTTCTTTAGAATACCTGTACCAAAGCCTCCCTAGAAAATTTGAGGCTTAGAGCACATATTATGCTACCCCAAATCAAAACTCACTCTTAACAATGAATGTGCTCTAGCAATACATTGCCTCTCTGCATATTGCTATGACTCTAAAGCACCATCTCTATGTTGTTGATGTTTGACCTGCTATCCACCAACTACTGCATTGTTGTTTCTACTGTATTGCTGCCTTTGACATTGCCACTTCCAGTGCTATATCTGTACTGCAACTTCCTCTCAAATTTTGCATCTACTATGTTGCTAACACTGCATTCGTACTGCAACTCAGTTGCTGAGAAAAGCAACTGAAAACACCCAAAACTGGACATGTATCCAATGGATACTCCTCAGAGTTGAAATCCTGACTGCTGCTAGTCCCATGCTGCCTATGAAGCCACTACATTGCTAAACCTCTGCACTATGCCTCCTCGCATTACTACCTATCTGCTCTGTGTTGCTCAGTCTCTGGTTCTCCTAGCCACTGAATCTATTGAATTAACACTCCATGGCACCAACTGAAACTCCACCATCCTGGTACTCCTGATCATGGGCTCCTGTAGCAAGGTGACGATACAAGAGGTGGGCTCCTAAAGGATCCTGCCCATCTGTAGCCTTATCAAACTACAGTTCTATATCAGCCCACCTCCCTCATAGAGGTATCTTGGTTGTCATGGAAAACTCCTCCTCTTGTTCAATCTTTGCAGTTGCGACCTTGGGATCATGCTTCTCATCCTTGTCTTTTTTCTTCAAAGGACATTGGGATGCATACTGGCCCATCTCACCACATCTGAAACATTTCACCTTGGAGATGACCTTCTTTCGTCTATGTTTCCCTTGTTGTGCCTTCGATGCAAGGGTTTTTTTATCCTCTTCCTCCACTTTGGGCTTCAACCCACTGTTGATGTTGCTCTCGTCAAGTTTGACCTTGAGCAGGTCTCTCCTCAGCTCTTCTTGTTTCAAAGTTACCCACTTCTCGTCCCAATTTGGCAATGTTGCTCTACCCATGATACTCTGGACAAATATTTTCCACTCATCTGAGACGATATTTAGAGCCAGTCTCACTAACTCTAAATCCTGAGGTGTATGTCTCGTAATTAACAGTTCATGTTAAAATTGGAAAGTAGGGCCAAACTTCATGTGGGTCATCTTATTCATGGCTGATCATATTTTTATTAGGTTCCTCTCATCGAGAGGTGTAGTATTGATCTAAAGATCATTCGATTCCGACAAGTATTTATGGAGATATGAATTTATTTTGATTATGGAATTATTATCAAGCCGACCTACAACTCGTGTAGGCTCAGAAGCCCAACAGTCACATCTATTCAAATATCAACGGTGTGTATAAAAACAAGAGGACTTTTCCTCATTTGCACTCACTCATCTCATCACATCTCTCTCTCTCTCTCTCTCTCTCTCTCTCTCTCTCTCTCCTGCGCAGAAAAGAGGGTCTTCTCTACTACGCAGTAAAGAGTCTATCTCTCACACATGTGGAAGGAAGCAAATGAAGTTGAAGCTGCAACTGCAGATACAAACTTTGACCAGTGTGGACCATCAAAATTCCTCTTCTGAATTACATTGTAGGTTCATTTGAACCTCCTCTGAAGGCTGCAGCTTTTGGTGGTGGAATCAAGCCGATCCGAAGGTCAGTTTTTGACATATCGACTACCCAAGTTTTGATGATGAAGTCGCTAATGTTGATGCTACTGATCTAGGGTTTGCTACTGCTGATATAAATCAGATTTATTGCACTATTTATCTCTACTATATTATTGAAGATAAAAGAAGATTTGATCAAAGGGTTTCCCCACACATTGTGGGGTTTGTCCCTGGCTAGCCACCACATCTTGTGTCTCTTGTCTTGGCTTGTTTTCTGTTGATCGTTTAATGTTCTATCAGCATTTTACTTATGCACATGTGATTCTTAATCTATGAATAATAATAAGAAATAAAAGTAAATTTCTCTAAGCATAGAACATACCATAACTTAACATGGTATCGGAGCTAAGGTGAAGACAAAGCTCGAGCAAGAGCAATAGCAATCACCGAAGAGAAGATTGGCAAGGCTATCCTAAAAGAACTATGGGGTCCTCAACACTATTTCTTGCAGAAGACAAGCTCCGTGAGAAAGATGACTATCATAGATGGAAGATGTCTATGGATCTAACCCTAGAAAATCAGGAGTATTGGACCATATAAGAGGCAATATTGTTAAGCCTCAATCAAATGCATCTATTGTTGCCAAGAAAAAATGGAAAACCGGAGAAGTCAAAGCAAAGAACATCATTCGGGACTCTATTGACAAGTGCTTGGTGGCCTACATCTCCAATGTCAACACTTCCAAGGAAATCTACGATAGACTGGTGAGTTTATTTAAAGTTAATAATGCAAATCAAGTTTTGTTTCTTGGAAATAAGCTGAAGGAAATTAAGAAGGGTAAAGATGAGAGTATGCAAGCATACTTCTTAAGAATCACCGAGATCAGGAACGATCTCCTATCTATTGGGGAGACTATTATTGATAGGGAAATGACACTCATGACTCTTGGAGGATTACCATCCGAATGGTACGTGTTCAGGACTACTCTTCTAAACAATAATGTAATTCCTAGTTTCGAGGAATTAATGGCTAGATGCATTCAAGAAGAAACAAGGGTATAAAAGCAAGAAATGCCCATGCTTAAAGGTCCTCCTACTGCCTTTTCTTCTCATGTTAAGAAAAGAAATAATTATGGGACTAAATCAAAAGGAAAGACTGGACCTAAGGGAGGAAGAAAAGGATGATGTTACATCTGCGATAAAGTAGGTCACTATGCAAGGGAGTGCTCTAATAGAAAGGACTCACACCAAGATGATGATCAAAATCCCTCTGATGACAATCAAAGGAATGACAAATTCAATAGCAAAGGTAAGAGGAGAGCTGGGAATCAAGGAAGAGGAAAACCATTCAAGAAGGATAGAAATTCCAGGATGTATTAAATGCACCTGACTTCAAAAAGAACCTGGTGTCCATCTCGGCAATGGAAGACAAAGGCTACAAGGTAACCTTAAGTGATGGCAAGGTACGTGTATTGAAAAATAATGTTAAAGATGCCTTTACTCTTAGGTTTCGTGTTGATTCATTATATCAGGTCAATGAAAGTTAGCTAGGTGTCATGTCTTATGACACATCTCTTCAGTCTGAACTTTGGCATTGGAGGTTTTCCCACCTTCATTACAAAGATCTACCCGATGTAAGAAATATGGAAACAGGGATGCCTAAATTTTGAGAAGGTGTATGTTCGGGATGTGCTGAAGGAAAGATCATAAGGGGACCATTCCCCTCAAGCCAAAGAAAGACCTATGATATATTACAGTTGGTTCACTCAGGCATACCTGAGGTTGGCATTAAGAGGGAGACTACTACACCACATACTCCAGAGCAGAATGGTGTGGCACCATACGATTGTGGAAGTTGTCTCTATGGATAGATGATGTAACAATGCCTAATGTGGAGGAACCCATGGATCCTATTTATCCACTTGATCCTCCCTCTTATAGGAAGAGGCCTTCATGGCTTAGGGGGATACTTGATGATGCTGAAGGACATGCTGCACCCCGAGGAACCTTCCATGAAAGTAAGAAACCTAACAGGTATCAGGGATACCTGACCATCATGAGCATGATCATACAAAATGAGCCTTCATCATTCTCAGATGTCGTCAAGCATCAAGTATGGAAGGATGCTATGACCAAAGAACATGAGTCTATTATGAAGAATGATGTCTGGGAAGTAGTTCCCATACCCCCAGACGAGTAAATTGTTACTTCTAAATAGATTTACAAGATAAAGCATGCAGTAGATGGAAGTATGGAAAAGTATAAGGCTCATTTTGTTGCTCGTGGTTTCTCCCAGAAGGAAGGTATAGAATATGATGTGATATTTGCACTTATTGCCAAATATACGACCATCCGCTCGATCATAGCCCTTATGGCTTCACAAGGATGGAACCTACATAAGATGGATGTCAAGACCATGTTCTTGCATGGTTCGATCAAAGAAGAGGTCTACGTGGAGAAACTCGAAGGATTTCAGATTTATGATTGAAAATCTCATGTATGCAGGTTGAAGAAGGATCTCTATGGGCTGAAGCAAGCACCCTGAGCATGGTATGAGAGGATCGATAGCTCTTGATGAAGCCAGGATTCACTAGGAGTGAAGCTGATCCTAACCTTTAATTTAAGGTTGAAGATGACAAGCCTCTCAATGTATTGGTGTTGTATGTGGATGACCTCTTTCTAATAGGTGCATACCCTCTCATTCACAAATGTAAGAGGGAGTTGGCTTCTGAATTTGAAATGAAGAACCAAGGACTTGAAGTGTGGCAGAAGCCAAGGGAAATTTTCCTATCTCAAGGAAAATATGTGGTGAAGATTCTGGAAGGATTTGGTATGGTGGATTACAAGCCTATGACTACCTTGACGATCTTAACTTTCAGAAGTTATATGGTAGTGATGTCAGACCAGATTTGGGAAATGCCTCTGAGTTTCATAAACTCATTCACGTTGATGTTCTTGGTGAAAATTCGTCCGAACATATGTTTTGCAGTTAGCATTGTGAGCTCATACTTGGTTGAGCCTCATTGGATTGATGTCAAGAATCTTCTAAGATGTATTTAGGGCACAATCTCTCATGTATTAAGATACACTACCAGAAATATGAAACTGCATGATTATTGGAATATTGATTGGACATGCAGTTTGATGGACTGTAAGAGCACTTCTAGGTGCTACTTCTCCTTGGGATCTACTTCGATATCGTGGATGAGTAGGAAGAAAAAGTTGGTGGCTTTGAGCACTGCCGAAGCAGAGTATATTGTTGCTAGCATGGCCTCCTGTGAGGCAGTCTGGTTGCGGAAGCTCTTTAGTGAGCTGTTTGGATTTACATTGGATATCACCGTGATCCTATGTGACAACCAGAGTGGGATTCGTCTGTCATAGAATCCTGTATTTCATGATTGCTCCAAGCATATCGATATCAGGTATCACTATATTCGAGATATGGTGCAGCAGGGAGCTATAAGGCTCCAACATATCGGTACAGATGAATAGGTCACCAACATTCTGACAAAGCCCCTAGGGAAAGTAAAATTCCTGAATTTCTGAGAACAAATTGGTGTTGTTCAAAGACCCTCCGATGAGGGTCCTGTATGATGCATTGAGCTCTGGGAGCTCCCGGGGGGTGTGGGATACTTCTTGGAGTGAAATATAACCACAGGATGATTCACTATTCCCTGGTGGTATACATGTACGCCTCGTGGCGACTATGTAGCAAGATGATTGGTTCTCCTATGAGGTCTGGATGATGTGTTCTCCATGACGATTATGTATCAGGATGATTAGTTCTCCTGTGAGTTCTGGATGATGTGTTCTCCATGACGATTATGTAGCAGGATGATTAGTTCTCCTGTGAGGTCTGGATGATATATTCTCCATGAAGATTATGTAGCAGGATGATTAGTTCTCCTGTGAGGTCTGGATGATGTGTTCTCCATGACAATTATGTAGCAGGATGAGTAGTTCTCTTGTGAGGTTTGGATGATGTGTTCTCCATGAAGATTATGTGGCAGGATGATTAGTTCTCTTGTGAGGCCTGGATGATGTGTTCTCCATGGAGATTGTGTAGCAGGATGATTAGTTCTCTTGCGAGGATGAGATTGATTAAGTTCTCTTGTTAAGGCATCCTACCCATGTAGTCTGGGACTCATGGGAAGTACCTCTCATCTGATCAATGAGCAGGACAATGAAGTTAGGGACCATAGTAGTACTAATGGATGCATCGTTGTATTTACCATACTCCCTACGCTAGGATGACCTTCATTAATCTAGGATTAATGGTACTGGTCTAGGACCAGTGGTAGGAGTTGTACCATACTATGATGCTGACATCGGGTTGGTTGAGACTGGTCTGGGACCAATGGTACATACTCTGAGACTGACTTCATGTCAGTGCAATACTGGTCTAGGATCAGTGAGAGTGGTACATACTATGATGCTGACTTCGGGTTGGTTGAGACTAGTCTAGGACCAGTGGTACACTCTCTGAGACTGTGATACTAGTCTGGGACCAGTGGTATGAGTGGTACATACTATGACGCTGACTTCGGGTTGGTTGAGACTAGTCTGGGACCAATGGTACACACTTTGAGATTGACTTTGAGTCAGTGGAGGAGTTGTACTCACTATGACATTGACTTCGGGTTGGTTGAGACTAGTCTGGGACCAGTGTTATATACTTTGAGGTTGACTTTGAGTCAGTATGATACATCCTCGATCATTTCTTCTTCTTCATAATTCAGACAAAAGAAGAGCAGAACAGAACAAAGAAGAGAAGAGCAGAACAGAGCAGAGCAGTACAGAGAAGTACAGGGCAGAACAAGACAAAGTAGAATAGGCAGAATAGAGTAGAGCAGGGCAAGGTTCAGGCTATACAGGGCAATGCATTTGATGGATGAATAGTAGCGACCAACAGATAGATTGCAGATGAAGTTCTCCCTAGTTGAGAGGGAGTGTTAAAATTTGAAGGTAGGGCCAAACTTCATGTGGGTCATCTTATTCATAGCTGATAATAATTTTATTAGCTTCCTCTCATCGAGAGGTGTAGGATTGATCTAAAGATCATTCGTTTCTGATAAGTATTTATGGAGATATGAATTTATTTTGATTATGGAATTATTATCAAGCCGACCTACAACTCGTGTAGGCTCAGAAGCCCAATAGTCGCATCTATTCAAACATCAACATTGTGTATAAATACAGGAGGACTTTTCCTCATTTTCACTCACTCATCTCATCACATCTCTCTCTCTCTCTCTCCTGCGCATAAAAGAGGGTCTTCTCTACTATGCAGTAAAGAGTCTCTCTCACACATGTGGAAGGAAGCAACTGAAGCTGAAGCTGCAACTGCAGATACAAACTTTGACCAGTGTGGACCATCAAACCTCCTCTTCTGAACTGCGTTGTGGGTTCATCTAAACCTCCTCTGAAGGCTGCAAATTTTGGTGGTGGAATCAAGCCCATCCGATGGTCGGTTTGTGAGATATCCACTACCCTAGTTTTGATGATGAAGTCGCTAATGTTGATGCTATTGATCTAGGTTTTGCTACTGTTGATATAAATCAGATTTATTGTACTATTTCTCTCTGCTAAATTATTGAAGATAAAAGAAGATTTGATCAAAGGGTTTCCCCACACATTGTGGAGTTTGTCCCTGGCTAGCCGCCACATCTTGTGTCTCTTGTCTTGGCTTATTTTCTATTGATCGTTTAATGTTCTATCTGCACTTTACTTATGCACATGTGATTGCTAATATATGAATAATAATAATAAGAAAGAAAAGTAAATTTCTCTAAGCATAGAACATACCATAACTTAACAGTTCATCATGGGTCTCCTTTAGTTTCGTGTGGGACGGACCCACATGTTCTCCCTTCTGCATCTGAGCAGATCTCAGCTTCTACTCAAGTACATCTTCCGATGCTTGGAAGATCCCTGATACAATGTGGCCAAGGCATCCCACATCTCCTTAGTCATCCCTTTGCTAGCAACGTGGCGCACAACATGATCCTTGACTCCATCCAGGATCATCCTCTTCGCCTTAGCCATCTCAGCTCTATACTTCTTCAGTGGATATGCATCCACTAGGAAAACTACCACATTATTAACATACATCTTGAGGGCATGCTCATCTAGAAGGAAAGTCATCTAACCTTCCAGATGGCATAGTTGGAAACCCCGTCCAACCTGTCCTGATCCCTCAAGCCACTGGTTTCCATATCCTCTGAAAATTGTCGAACAACTCCCTCTTTCTCCCTACTACGTAGCTCCTAGGCTACCTTACTAACTCCCTGATGGAGCTGGTAAGTTGTTGCTCCTTTTCTACTCAGCAATTAAGAAATGTTGATTTCCTCAACAAGAAATCACTGAGGAAGTATGCCCTCACTATGAAAATTTCTTCTTCCTTCTAACGGTGCTTTTGCCCAGCACTCAGCTTGCAAAAAATTGTGTCCCTCTATCTCTGCATGCCTCTGCATAGCTCCCTCTGCCTCGACAAATTTTTGATCTGGAGGTATTACCTCTCTGTCGGCTCACTCAGAGAGAGACACCCACGAAAATGTAGCCCTCTTGGCTAGAAATGGGGTATCCCTTGGGGGATTTGAATTGCTACTTGTTGCAACAAGTTGGCCCTTGCTTCAGTCCTAAATCTGCTCCTCCCATGTTTCACATCAAAACCTCTAATACCATGTGAAAATTCCTAGATATAATAATCTCAGGAATCCAACTGCAACCAGCTGAATCCACTTCACCTAGATTGTAAATTATGTTACAAACTTATTTCATATTTCTTCTTGAAACATTGAAGTAAATTACTGAAGCAACATACACCATTTAAACATGATTCTGAAACATAGACACTGAAATAGAAACACATAGGACACAATTATTTTTGGACGAAAGTCCCTGGAAAAACCCAATGCGGGAAAATTAGTGTAGCATCTCTGAGGGTTTATTATTATTAAGCATCAGCGCATTTTGAATACATCATTGAATACCTCACAGGGTGACTCAGTTACAGAGATAAATACTTGCATAAGATTTGTGAGTTTTACCCCTCAAACAATCACTGAGAAATCTTGGTTGATCCAGCCCCAAACTGACCACCTCCCAACTTTTCTGGTTGTTTCTGCACTGCCTCTGCACAGTGTGTGCACCGGCCCAACGTCAAGCTTTCTAGGTGTTGTGTCGCTTCTCTCGGTGATCGGTCTATTGCCCTGGAAATTCAATTTCTACCTCCCGGTCTCACACCCTGGCTCTCAGCTTCTAAAAATTGAATTACTCTACAGATTTTAGACTTCTCACTCTCCCTCTGTGTTGGTTCTATGTGGCCCTTCTAGCCCCACGTCATCCTCTGCGTCAAGGCTTTTGGATCACTCGCTGCCTCTCTCCGCTGATGTATCTATGGTTGAGAATCTCTCTCTTTGGAAGCTGCTATCCCTGCCCCTCAATTGCAAGGGATCTTGTTATAGCTCCAAATCTCACCTTTGATATTTGTGATGCTCCATTTATGGCCTAGGGAAACCCCTCCTTCCAAACCTTGTCCAGATACTTAAAAAATAGTGTTTTACTCCCTATATGCAACATTGCCCTAAGCTAAACGTGTGTGTACGCGGGTCTGTGTATACCCAACCCACGTATATGTCTTAAAACACTTAAAAAAATTAAATATCCTTAATTTCGAGCGGAGATCACGGGTTTTACCTGTTTTTTACCTATTAGTGGTCGTGGCCCAACTGTTCCCAACGAATTCCCAACTAAAAAACTACTTTGGGAGAAATAAAAAAGGCTTCAATGGGAAGGCCTAAAGGGAGGAGAGAATAGAGAGAATTACTCTGCTGAAATTATCCCTGATTAGGTCTGAAGATCCCTGTGCTATAAGCACTTCCCCAAGTTCAGGAAACCCTTGTTTCCTTGAGAGTTGATATCATTTCACGTGTTGGAGATATCCTTGTGTTGGTTATGGAAGGAGCCTTTTGAAGACCAGGACTTGACGCACCTGGAGGACGGTTCCGCTTGGAGCCAGAAGAGGAAGATTCGGGTGAACTCTTTCTATGTTTTGATTATAGCCATCTACAATAAAAGAAACACTGTCTTGTTCTTGATATCAACCTTATTCATGCATTTGATGTTATTGTTATATTTTATGTATGAATAACTATTTCAATCTATAACTAACCGTCTATTTATATGTTATGAAGTTGATTTCAATATGATACTTTGTCTATATATGGCTATGCTTCTTTGAGTTGGTTGTTTTTCAGATTCAAGGATTGAAAGGAACTCTAAGAGGGTTTGGACACTGGTTGGATATACTCGAACGAAGGACCCCTAGGCGCACCTCTATTCATGTAGTTTGCTTATATAAGTATCATGGCTGTGTGGAATGCTTGTTTTTTACTGTAGATAACCTCTACTCTACTAGGGTGTTGACCCAAAACCCTAGGGGATTTAATCCCTCAACAGAATTGGCGACTCCGCTCGGGACAACAATATTGTTGTTCCTAGTTTGGGTTAATTTAAGCCAATCAGGGCTCAACCATAGTTTTTTTTGCTATAACTGGCTTGTTTGTTCCTACAAGAACTCAGACTTTAAGTCTGAGCAGTTTCTTCAAACCCCTTTTTTTCTTTTTCTTGTGAAATGTTATTTACGCTATTTTGTCACTTTAGAAGATCAATTTTCTCTATCTCTCTATGTGTTTTCCAAATGACCCTTAAGCCCCTTCTTATATCTTCATGTTGGGAAACCAACGGCCTAGATTAAAACATAATCAAAGGCTCAGATCGTTTTGTCTTGATCCATGGTTTTTTCTAGAAGTTTCACCCCTGATTAGATTAATACCCATTAATATTTTAACTTTCCTAAGTTTAGACTTAAGAACCCCATTAAGAATATTAATTATTTTAATAAAATCATTTATGGGCTATAGGCTAGCAACCCTGAATCCAAGTGTAATCTTTGAAATTTTTATTCTACACACGAACCTTTCCATCGATGAATGCCACCTTGAATCCTTTTCCTCCATTGTCAAGATAGATACCAGGTTCTTCTTTAGATCGAGTACATATAGTACTTCTTGTAGATGAATGGCATTACCTTGATTCAATTAAAGAGTAACATTCCCAACTCCCTTCACAGTGTAGGTGGAATTGTCTCCAAGGATAATTTCCAAATTTCTATCATTTTCAATCTGATTTGAAAGAGCTTCCTTATACCCAGTGAAGTGCCTTGAGATACCACTATCAATCAACCAATTTCCCAAAGTGTCTGGAGGAGATGCAGTAGAGAGCACAGATATAAGATAAAATTCTTTTTTCTTGATATCAACAATATCAGATTCATCATACCTGGTGTTTCTTGATCTCTTGGGAGGGCGACCATTTCCTTGATGAGGAGCGGGAGCATTCCTTTTTCCTCGGTTGTTGAATATGTCATTCCTTTGATTGTTGTTTCCCTGAAATTGTTATTGTTGTGGTTGTCATCATCATGAGGTGTATCCCTTCTATTAGGACACTCACTATCATAGTGGGCAAACTTGTTGCAAATAATGAATCTTCCCTTCCCTCCATTTTTGAAACTCGACCTTCCTTGACATTGCTTCTTTGAACCTGCATTGTTCTTCTTTTTATCATGAGCAGAGAATGCAATAGGATCATTCCTATTTGAAGACATATCTAGTTCCATCATGCTTGTTTCTTCTTGAGAACATCTAGTCAACAATTCTTCAAAGCCTGATATCTTGTTGTTGTTAAGAATAGTGGTGTTGGACATGTGCCATTCATGAGGGAGTCATCCAAGGGCAATGAGAGTAAGCTCCTTATCAGCAATAGCTTCTCCAATCGAAAGAAGATCATTTTTTATCTCAGTAATCCTCATGAAGTAGGTTTGAATGTCTTCACCTCTTCCCTTCTTTATATCCTTTAGCTTGTTTTTTAGAAAGAGAACTTGGTTTGCATTGCTAGATTTGAACATGCCAACCAACCTGACATATCTCTCCTTTGATGTGTTCAAATCATAGATCTAAGCAACTAAATGCTTATGAATAGAATCCCTAATGATATTCTTGGCTTTGACTTCACCTTTCTTGTACTTTGTCTTAGCAGCAACCGATGCATTTGAGGGAGGTTCTGAAATATTTCCTTACACATAATCCATAACATCTTGCTCTTCTAAAGTCAAATCAAGAGACATCTTCCATGCATGATAATTAGAGTTATCATGAATCTTATCATCAAACTTGAAGTAGGATGTGCAGGCCATTGAATCTTGTCCTTAACCAGTGATTTCTCCTCTTAGTGATTGTTCTTCTCACTCTTGCTTGGCCTTTGTCTTCACCTCAACTTTGATACCATGTTAATTTTAGATAACAATGGTATGTTCTATGCTTAAAAGCATTTTTACTTAAGTTTTCTTATTAGCCCAATATCAATATCCAAATTAGCAATTACATTAACATGATAGTAAAATGCAGATAGAACATAAACAATAATAGTAGAAGACAAACCAAGACAAGAGGAAACAAGATATGGCGTCATCTAGAGACAAACACCAATATGCGGAAACTCGTTGATCAATTCTTCTTATTAATCTTCAAAATTTCAGCAGAGAGAGAGAGAGAGTACAATATGCAATATCCACTTTCCCAATCACAGTAAAATTTGTCCCAACAAATAGCAGCGATAAGAAGCCCTAACCAGAAAGTTAATGTTGGTCAACATGGCAAAATTTGACCTCCAAAACAACTTGATCAAACTTGGTCAACTCAGCCTCCAACAACCAATCAAATCATCTCAAAAACAGTCCGAAAATATCAAGTCAAACCTGGTCAACAAAAGTCAACACTGCAATCAAACCCTTCTACAGTGAACACTAGTCAAACAGTACGGTCTGCCTCATTTTTTGTGCCCAAGAATGTGGCTTGCCCAAATAGAGATAAACCTCACAAAACTGTAGTCAAACAAGTCAATGTTATTGGTCAACGTTGGTAAAAAAACCCTTCCTACAACTTTGGTCAACATTGGTCAACACAAGAACAAAACTGCCCTTCTTCGCACATGTGGAGAGTTACTTCAGAAATCTATACCCAATCAATGAAAGAGAGAGAGATATGTGAGCAAGTGAAGTGTCTAAATGAGGAGCCTCCTATTTAGATGCAACATTGAGGAAATAGACGTGACTATTGGGCTTCTGGGTCTATATTAGTTTGTTGGTCGGCCTTGATAATTTGTGCATAAACTAAATAAATTCATAATTCCATTTGTATATGTCAGAATGAGATAATATTTAGATCAATCCTACACCTCTCGGAGAGAGGAATCCAATAAAAATATCAGTTGCCTCATATGAGATGTCCAAGGTGAAGTTTGGCCCTAGTAGCCAAATTTAACAAAACTATATTGTTAACCAACCCTTGTTATGATGTATCTAAAAATTTTCAACTCTTCTAAATCTAAAATTTCACACTAATTTGATATATCACTTCAAAAATGATATGTAAGTTTAACCGATAGTTAATGTACCAAATAAAAGATATGATAACATTGTTACTAATTTTATGACTAGTCAAAAACCATAGCTTCAAATTTCAATAGAAATTAAGACCTTATATTCATTTCAACTATTCTAAATATAAAATTTCACACTAATTTGATGTATCACTTCAACAATTATATACAAGTTTGACCAATATTTAATGTATCAACTGAAAAATATGATAACATTGCCACTGATTTTATGACTAGTCAAAAACACTAGCTTCAAATTTCGATAGAAATCAAGATATCATATTCATTTTAAATATGTGAATGATACATAATTATAACTTTTACATAATTTTTCATATTGAAAACACATAGTATAAATGTTCAAAAACATTGTTATAAAAAAATACTTTGATTAAAAAAACAAATTTATTTAAAATCAATTATTAAAATCATTTTCATTCAAGTCAAAAATCTTAGCTTGAATGGTTTGGCAAACAATTTATTTCCCTAGTTGTGTAGGTTCAACTCTATTGCAACTAGGCCATTAGTGACATTTATGATATAGTTGTATCTAATGTAATAGTGATTATCAATTCTCCATAAATAAAAACATATATTTATTTAATAAATAATAAATCTTTAAAAAAACATATATTTATTAATAATAAATATAATTCTTAAAAAATAATTATTAAAACTTATTTTTAATATAAAATGAAATGATTTATAATTATGAATTAATATATCATTTATAAATTAAATAATTAAAACCATCTGGAAAGTGAAAGCAACACAGATTCATAATCAACTACAATATAGAATCAAATTCATAACTAACTACAATATAGAATCAAAGCCAACTCTTTTTAACAAGTTGCCAAACAGATTTTTTCCCTAATAATTTTTGGGAAAATTAAAAAATTCTATTAAAAATAAAAAACCTATCCCTTTGGAGAATCACTTTAAAACAGATTTCTCTTGCGACTTTAAAAATACATTTCGACTAAAGAATCAATTTGAAAGATCCCACTCGTTTATCAAATCGATGTCTCGAATAATTTTAAATATGGACTTTAAAATCCATGTCCATGGTCAATAAAAAACCAAAATTTACCCGGATTTTCGTAAAACTGCGATGACTTTTCTCTAATAAATTTAAAATTGGCCCTTGGAAACCATGTCCTATACTCAACAAAATTGTGGTGAGATGCGTCTGTGCTGGAATGAATCCGATACAACTTATAAATTCAATGCCTAGTTTTACCAATACAACAGAAAACACCTTAAAATCATTTACAAAAACAAAAACTGAAAAATAATACAGTTCCACAATCTTGGAAATCCAAAGCCTATAACAACGCAAGAAAAAGGGTCTTCCACAATCTTGGAAATCCAAAGTCTATACCAACGCAGGAGAAAGGGTCCTCAAGGAACCGATTCCAGACAATGAACAAGGCAAAATCTTGTTTCAGTAACCACACAACTTATTGTAGTTGGAGGGTCTAATAGAAAGAATAGCATTTAGTTCATTCAACCTATTTTGGAAGATTGGTAAACCTATGCTACTCTGATATTTGTCAAGTGGAAGTTTCTAAGGGAAAATGTTAGAATAGGTTATCGAATTGAGCTCAGGCAACTCGACCATCCAAATTAATTTTTGTGGTGATCCAAATTCTATTCCAAGCAAGTCAGTCCCATTCGCCATGACCCAATTAGAAATATAATCTACCGTTGTGTGATTGAATTGTGACAATTTGGCATCAAACCAATGGCTACAAATAAAATATATATAAAATAAGAACCAAGATCTCCTCTTGGAATAGTTCAGCCACTGTGCAACTTTGATAAGGAAAGTGTTGTCAAAATCATCCAAAACAAGGTTGAAGAACCTGAAGGGCTAAGATCCCCCCAGATATTAGTTCAACAAGGAACTCTAATCATCCCAGACAAAGGAAGTGTTGTTAAGGCCATTCCTGCCCCTTCTAACCATCCTAGGAATACACTCTTAGAAATCCCAGAAGGATATTGGCACATATTTGACCAAATGGCCTAGAACCAGCAAACCCCCCAAACCTCCACACTGCAATATCCCATTGTAGATACTGCAATCAATGCACCTATGAAGGCCATTCCTCTCCAACATATTCCTACATTCCATGGCTTAATATCGGAAGATCCAGATGCATTTTTGTTTGAATTCAATGCACTGTGCAGGGGGTACAACTATACCACCGATCCCCAAAAGCTGAAATTATTTCCCTCCACACTAAAAGGGGCTGCTTTACGATGGTTTATGGCATTAGGTGGAGGTGTCATAAACGACTGAGATCAGATGAAAGGTGTTTTCCTGAAGAAATATCAGGATTATTATAAGTCTAGAGAATCAAAGGATGAAATATTTCAGATGGTAGCTAAACCTAATGAGACACTAGAAGAGTATGCTGAATGCTTTTAGTGTAATCTTTAGAGATCGCCTTATGCATCACTACCCTTACCTGACAATGTATTAAAAATGACATTAATTAAAGGCATGAAGGAACAATGGGTTGAAACACTAAATATTATGGGAAAATGTGACATCTATCAAGAAAAATTTACTGACATTATTGATTTGTGCATCAGGGGTTCACGAGGCAGTACAAGGCTAAAACCAGTGGAACATGACATGCTCATAAGGGATAGCAAGATCTCTAGTAGAGGAGTAACCCACGTAGAAATTAGGAATTTACTGGAGAATTTCAAAACTGACATATTAGGGACTCTGACAACGCAGCTTGATATTATGCAAGCTAAATAGAAACAAGCAGAAGTAGAGCAAAATCTGGCAATATTCTACCCTAGATGCAGAAAGAAACACAACCATAAAGAGTGCCCACTAGATGCAGTTCAAGCCTGCGCTATTTGTACAAAAGAACACTCCACAGAGAACTGCCCCTCACTCCCGGGGTTGAAAGAAATGTACAAGGAAGCGGAGGAAGAATCAGAACCAGTGTACCTCCTCAATCAGCGCCGTCAATGACAGCCACGACAACCAGGTATGCCCTCTGATCCATCTTCTTCTTTCCAACCTCTACAATATCATGCTCAACAATATAATACAATGTGGCAAAATCAACCACCCTCTTCAAATTGATTACAACAACCATTTCCTTCATCACCATGGCCAAATCAAACGAGCCAAACTAATTGGCCAAATTTTCCCTACTCTCCACCATATTGGCAAAACAATGCATATCGAACACAATGATCCCCTCCCACTTCGTAGAGTCAAGCCTGGCAGACAAACTGGCAAAGATTGATGACTTAGCCAGCTGGAACCATCCCACTCCCTCAACCCACACTGCCAGTTCCATATACAATACAACAAAATCCCCAGTCCAACTTAAGACCACAACTCCCAACCCAACCCAACCCAAACCCAAATAATAGACTGCTTCAATCTGTTCAGATAATCAAAGCACCAAAGCTAGAAACCGATGTAAGGGAGTGCAACAACCTTCAATTAAGGTCTAGGCACATTATAGAAACTAAGGGAGATAAAAATATTCAAGTTGAAAATCAGTTACCCGTAGAACAACCATTACAAGAAGAAGATGTGGTAAGACAACAAACTCATGACCAGGAAATGACATCTTCTCCCCCATTCCCAGAATGATTAATCATACCACGCCCTATCGAACATTCTGACTTTCATATTCTGGGAGAACTAAAGAATTTGTATATAAAAATCCCAATCCTCCAAGCTATCCAAGATATCCCAATATATGCAAAAACCATGAAAGAGTTATGTATAAAAAAACCAAGGAGGAGAATAACAAATAACCCAATAGTCCAAGTAGTTGGCACCTTATCTGATATGTTATCAGGAAGAGAAGCACTTGTCAAATATGAAGTCCCAGGGAATCCTATAGTGACAGTGCAAATCAATGGACAAACCTTTTCAAATGCCCTAGTTGATTTAGGGGCTGCAATTAATATTTTAACACCACTTGTCAAAAATTGAGCATCACATCAGTAGAACCAACCTCCACCTTATCGGAATTGGCTGACCGATTAGTGGTTAGACCAGAAGGTACACTTTACGATGTAATGGTATCTGTAGATTCTTGGGAATATCCTGCCGACTTTCTGATAATCAACCCCAAAAACCGACTCGATGGACACCCTTTAATCTTAGGTGGACCTTGGCTTGCGACTGTTGATGCTTACATTGGCTGCCACCAAGGCAGTATGACTATAACTAGAGGGAGCAATATCAAGAATCTAGCTTTATACCCTCTAGCCCAACGAAGTGTAACAATAATAAAAACTAACAAGCAACCTGTATCATACATCAAAAAAAACATTAGGTCCCCATTAACCAGAGAAGATGCCTTCAATTTTAAAGATCAAACAGAGGATGATGTTATTAACAACTTAATTAACCAATCAGAATCTAGATCCCATGTACAATGTCACATGATAGAGGTAGCATTTGAGAATGAACTAGAAGAAGATCCACTCAAAGACACTCATGAATAGATAATACCCACTATCTCTATTTCAAATAGCAAAACTATTGAGATTGAGCCAGGGAAAACCTTGAACATTAACAATAACCTCACTCCTGAACAAGAAGAAAAGTTAGTCCAACTACTGAGAAAATATAAGGAAGCTTTTACATGGGATTATCCGGACATGAAGGGAATTTATCCCCAACTGTGTACGCACCACATTTATATATAAAAAGATGTTAGACCCATTCGCCAACCCCAACGGAGACTCAACCCTCACTTGAAAGATATTGTGAAAGCTTAATTACAAAAACTTTTGGATGTAAACTTTATTTATCTAGTCTCCAATAGCAAGTGGGTCTCTCCACTAGTAGTGGTGCCAAAGAAGAATGGAAAATGGAGGATTTGTGTAGATTACAGAGAATTAAACAAAGCAACTTAGAAAGACCACTTTCCCCTTCCATTCATTGATCATGTATTAGACACATTAGCAGGAAAGAAATTCTTTTATTTCTTGGATGGCTTCAGTGGATACAATCAGATTCAGGTTGCCCCTGAAGACCAGGACAAAACTACTTTTACCTATCCTTGGGAAACATTTTCCTACAGAGTGTTGGCATTATGGCACTGGCTTGGAGCTATGGCATAGGTGTTGTCCTTGATGGCAACTCTCTTTGGTAGCAGATCTCAGTTCAGACACTCAGAAAGAAGAAAAAGACATATACGCGGGTTCATCTAGTAGAAGACGCGTATACACGCGAGTTATACGTTGAAAAAGTGTGTATATGTTGGGGATAATTCTTTTGGTCCATGGTAGTTAGTTCTTGGGATTTGAACCTATGTTTTGGACCATGGCGTCTCGTCAGATGTGTTGATCCATAGTTTTGGGTTCATGGTATTGAAATGTTATGGTTTTGGACCATGGTATTGAGGAAGGCCTAAGACTATAAAAGAGGAAGGAGATCATGTGGCAAAGGATCATCTGAATTATCATTGAACATCTGAAAAAGTGCTAGAGCTGGTATATTGGTAATGGTGCAGATCTGGATCTGAATGAAGAAGGAACATTAGCGCAAAAGGAGGATAAGTTCTATTCATGGGTCATAATCTTTAAGCTTGAATGATAGTATCTTTTTATGATTTTGATCTGCTAGATGTAACGCTTGCTTGATCTATCTGATAATCTGGGTTAATTAGTGATTGAATAATTGGAAGAGTGAATTATCCTTTATAAGATCTGTACGCAGGTTCAGTAAGAAGAAGGCGTGTATACACGCAGTTTCAGTGAAGTAAAGGAGCGTATACGCATGTTGTTCCATGCACAGAAGCGTATGCACGCTAGTTTTAGGCTGTTGAAATAGCGTATATACTCTAAGTTGTGATCTAGCTGCTTCTGTCTGTTTCTGCTATGTTCTGAGTTCTGTTTTCTGGTGTATGGTTTCTGGTACTGTGTTTTGGGTACAGCTGTTGGAAAAGTATCTACTTGATTCAGATCTAATTGGTGAAAAGGATATTGGTTGACTCTTGATGATTGTTTGATGTTCATGGATCCAGTCTGAAAATTTATGAAACATGGTCCCTGGAAGAAAGAGAAGGTTGTAGCCTTCTGTAGGC
>APFE031255492.1:5124-23241 GCA_000404065.3 Pinus taeda | reverse complement strand
AGTTTGAGCTAATCTAGGCTTAGGAATTAAACACGGGTGTAGGAATTTATAGGGTAAGTTCCTTAGATAAAACACCAAAGGACACCACTCACAAACAAATCACAAATCAGTACATCAGTATTCTTGACATGGTTAAAACCCTCAAAGAGGGAAATAGTCCACCGCCTAAGCCAAAGTGGCCACTTTAGACAATTTATTAATGTAAAAGAAATAAAATTTACAAAAGCTTCTCTCATGAATGATCACCTAACAAATGGCCCTCCATGCTATTTAAATAGAATTCATGGACCAATTAGGTGTTAAGACACAAATCAAGTGTCGGTAATACTAAGGAGAGATTGAATCGTCAGATCACTTCATTTTTAGAACCTATCATGACCGTTGGATTGTAAGTTGCAAAAAGTACATACTAAAGAAACACACTTTACCTAACTATACACTAGACCAAGTTATACTTAATTATTTCCTATGTGTCAGAATATCCTAATATCCCCCCTTAAGAACAAATTAGGATAGGATTGAAGGATGTACAAAGATGACACAATAGGAGAAGGAAGGAGGAATTAGAGCCTATCCCCCTTAGTGACAACTTCCTGAACTCCAACCATAAATTGAAGTTTATTAAACTTCACCTCTAAGCCTTTGTAATGATGTCTGCAACTTGATCATCAGTTTAAAAATATTGCACTTCAAGAACAAGGTCATGAATGAGCTTTCTGATGAAGTGCATGTGTATTTCAATGTGTTTTCTATGTTTATGTCAGATTGGATCTTTCCACAGTTGAATGGCACTTTTATTATCACACCAAAGTGTAGTCAGATGTTGTTGCTGAAAACCAAACTCTGATAGGATCTGACGAAGCCACAGGGCTTCCTTACTAGCTTCAACGACGCCACGATACTCTACTTCTGCTGAAGAAAGAGAAATGACACTTTGTTTCTTGCAAGCCCATGCAATAGGTCCAGAACAAAGAGTGAAGACATAACCTGCAGTAGACTTTGGATCATCAGGGTCACCAGCCCAATCAGAATCAGTGAAACCAGCCAATAGAGGAGATTCTTCTGCACTGTAATGAATCCCAAACTGAACTGTAGCATGAACATAACAAAGTATTCTTTTAGCTGCTTTCCTATGACTTTCATGTGGGTTTTGCATAAACCGAGCAACAAGGCCAACA
Source organism: Pinus taeda (assembly GCA_000404065.3). Classification (NCBI taxonomy): domain Eukaryota; kingdom Viridiplantae; phylum Streptophyta; class Pinopsida; order Pinales; family Pinaceae; genus Pinus; species Pinus taeda. The sequence goes on along the minus strand of APFE031255492.1, from coordinate 22,063 downwards.
ACAAAGGAAAGGTCAGGATGGGTATGGGTCAGATACAAAAGTTTTCCGACAAGCTAACGGTATAAGGTAGCATCAAATTCAGAGGAAGTACAAGTGATTGAAATTTTGGCTCCAAACTGAAAGGGAGAAGGGGATGACTTACAGTCTTCCATGTGAAAATGGTGTAGAATATCACAGACACACTTGGACTGGGAAAGGGAGATACCTTCTTTGGATTGCAAGGCATGAAGACCAAGGGAATAATGCAAGTGTCCTAAGTCTTTCCTTTCAAACTACTTTTTAAGGCTAGACTTCACCTGGTTTATAAGGTTGGGATCACTACCAATAAGGATATCATCATCAACATAAAGAACAAGAATGATGAGAGACTTACCCACTTTCTTGGTGTAGACAGTATCATCAGAATGGCACCTAGAAAATCCAATATCTCAAATAAAGCTATCCGTTTTGGCATACCAAGCCGGAGGGGCTTGCTTGATACCATAAAGGGATTTCTTAAGCCGACATACAAAGCTGGAGTCTATTTGTATAACTCCAGGAGGTTGCTCCATATAGATTTCTTCATGCAAGTCCCCATGCAAGAGGGTGGATTTAACATCCATTAATGAACTTCCCATTTGAAATAGGCAACAAGGGAAAGAACAAGGTTGATAGAATTCATTTTGGCAATAGGGGAGAAGGTTTCAGTACAAGTGACTGAAAGTTTGGCTCCAAACTGAAAGGGAGAAGGGGATGACTTACAGTCCTCCATGTGAAAGTGGTGTAGAAGATCACAAACATACTTGGTCTAGGAAAGGGAGATACCTTCTTTGGATTGCAAGACATGAAGACCAAGGGAATAATGAAAGTGTCTTAAGTTTGTCATTTCAAACTACTTTTTAAGGCTAGACTTCACATGGTTTATAGTCATTGCCTTCAACTTGTGAATAAACCTTAGCAACAAGATGAGATTTATGTTTATCAACTTTTCCATTTAGTCCAAACTTGGTTTTTTAAAACCATTTGCATCTAACAAGTTTTTGTCCCTTTGGAAGAGGAACAAGGTCCCATGTATCATTTTCCAATAATGAATGATATTCTTTACTCATAGTTGTGTCCCAATCTAGATGGCATGAGGCTTTTGCAAAGGTGTCAAGATTATAATCTGCTAAAGCTTGAGCCAATAAAGAAGAGGCTCCATCGAACTGATAATGTGTATGATGTTGATTTGTAGGATCACCTGGAAGAGTACATGTTGCCTCCTGAATAGTGCAGACCCATTTTAGAAGCTGAGGAGTTGAAGGGGGATCCCGAGAATGTGGTGTAGGATTGTCATCCTCACTGTCATCATTTGAAGAAGGAATATTTTCAGAAGTAGGAGGGATAGAGAGAGGTGGCACAACCGTCGAACTAGGCTTGTAGGTCAATATATTTTCAACAAACTTTACATCTCTTCTAATGATAACTTTTTTGGATTTAGGCTAAAGAATTATATATCCTTTGACATCTTCATAATATCCAACAAAAGTACATTTTTCACTCTTAGGTTCTAAGGATTTATGTTTCTCATATGGAATATGGGCCCATGCTTCACTTCCAAAAACATGAAAGTGACTTACATCTGGTTTAATTGAGCTCCATGCTTCTTTTGGAGTAATATTATTTAAAATCTTAGTAGGAGTGTGATTTACTAAGTAATTTTAACAGTTAATTTCTTATGCTCAAAAATTAAGACTAAGTCCTTTAGATTGAATCATACAATTATTCATTTCCTTTAAGGTGCGATTATTCCTTTCAGCTACACCATTTTGCTGTGGAGTATATGGAACAATATTTTGCAATTGAATTCCATGCTTAGTGAAAAAGTTGATGAATTTGTTGTTAACATATTCTCTGCCATTATCATATCTTATCTTAAGATTTTGATGTCTAGATTGTTTCTCAACAAGGGCCTTAAAGGCTAAGAACATGTTAAATACTTCACTCTTCAGTTTTAAGAAGCATACCCAACTGAGTCTGGAGAAATCATCAATGAAAGTTAAGAAATACTTGTAACCAGAGAATGAAAAAATGGAAGTGGACCACATAAATCATTATTCACAAGTTGTAAGGGGGCTGAGGCATGCCAAGAGGCACATTATTCAAGACTATCCTGATGATGTTTTCCAAGTACACATCTGGAACAAACACCATCTCTGCAAGATACCATAGGAAGATCTGTCACCATATTTTCTTTAGATAGATCTTGAAGGGAGGATAGTTTAAGTGACCAAATCGCTCATGCCAAAGTTTGCTCACTTCATCATTATGAGCAACAAATACTGAGGGAAGGGTTGATGACCCGAATTTGTTAAACTTATATAACCTTGTAGAATCATCAGCAATGCTGGTAGCTATCTGTCTAGGATCTCTTAGGTCCTTAATTACAACATCATGAGGTGCAAATTCAATGGTTTTACCATCACTTGACTGAGTTATCTGATATACAGAAAGAATGTTGCAGGATAAGATAGGAACACATAATACATCATTAAATTGACCATTTTCTAGATCAATAGTTCCAGTCCCTAGAACACTAAGAGATCTATCATTACCAACATATATATTTTTTTTGTTACAATCATTTAAAGAAGAAAACATGGTTTTGTTTTCAGCCATGTGATAAGAAGCTCCAGAATAAATGAGCCACTCATGAGAATGAGAAGAACAAGATACATTTAGTGCATAACTAGAACGAGATGCTTGACAACTACATGCAAAAAGTGTGATTCTTGAAGATGAAGTTGAAGTTAAAGAGTGCTCCAAATGGACGTTACGCTCCTTCATTGCTACCTCCAAGGCTTCCATCTTCTTAAAGAATTTGGATTCTAAGTGGCCATCACAATTACAAAAGTTGCAATTTCTATTAGTATTCTTCCCTTTGTTTTTAGTTTCGTTATCATTTTGTTGAGTTGATTTTTCATTTTCAGACTAAAATGGCTTAGGACCCTTGGAACTTAGTTGTTTCTGAGCTGCTAAGGCTTTCTTAGAAGAGTTTCCAGTATTAAGAAGACCAATATGTAAGAGATTTTCTTGTTTTGTTATTAAAGAATCACAAAAGGCATCAAAAGAGGGGGGCTTGTAATCTTTTCCTTGAGAAATAAAGGCTTCTCTAGTAGAATGGAAGGTGGAAACAAACACATAGTGGGTTGGTCCTAACTTAGTAAGAATGGAATAGATAAGGTTACCATCTTATTTCTTAACCTTAAAACCTTCCAAGAGAAGTCTAAGGGTCTTGTACTTGGACAAAAAATATTCAATGGAAGAAAAATTATTGGGGTCCAACGTAAGCAACTCATTTTCAAGTTGATGGGCTCTAATTTCATTTTTGACTCCAAAAACTTTATTGAGATTTTTCATTTCTTCATCAAAGTATCAATTTCTACGATATGGAATCTAAGATCTGGAGAAATAGACATCCCTATCAACCCATGTGCTTGATCTTTCTTATTTTTGCATTTGGCTTTCTTATCTTCATCTTAAGGTTTAGAATCTTGACCTTAGGTTATTCTATAAAGACCTTTACTTAAGTAAATCCACCATGTAGGATAGCTATTATAAGTAGTTGGTGCTGTTAAGAATATATAGGCATGAACTTTCCATTTTAAAAGAAACTAAAGCTGTATATGCTAAACCTAAGTGTTCTAATGGAAAGATCTCAAAAAATTAGGCCGTTTTAAAAAATGACTCTAAAAATGGCTTCCGGATGAAGAAGTTATAGCCTTTTGAAGAAAATTTGTTGAAGATGCCAACAAACCACTTGTTGGGAATCACAATTTTCGTTAGACCAAAACCCACATGTGTTATTCAATGATTGCATTGCCAGAGATAAGGATCCATGAGAGGCGGTTATTCCATGTCGCAAAACACATGGGGAGTGTTGGTTTATCTAATGTCTAACAATCTCTCCCCCAATGCAAGTTGGTGTGTATCGAACTCGTGAACTACGCTCTGATACCATGTAGGAATTTACATGGTAAGTTCCTTAGATAAAACACCAAAGTACACCACTCACAAATAGATCATAGATCAGTACATCATTATTCTTGATGTGGCTAAAACCCTCAAAGAGGGAAACATTCCATGGCCTGAGCCAACGTGGCCACTTTAGGCAATTTATTAATGTAAAAGAAAGAAAATTTACATAAGCTTCTCTCATGAATGGTCACCTAACAAATGATTTCTCTTTGAATAGAGATCATGGACCAATCAAGTGTTAAGCCATGGATCGAGTGTTGGTAATACCAAGGAGAGAATGAACTGTCGGAACACTTCATGTCTAAAACATATCGTGACCGTCAGATTGTAAGTTACAAAATGTACATACTAACTAAACACACTTTACCTAACTATACAATAGACCAAGTTATACTTAATTATTTCGTATGTGTCGGAATATCCTAATGGGAATGGAACCATTACTTAAAACATTTACAAAACATATTAGTAGATCTCATTTAAGAATAAAACAACATCCCTTAACAATTTTCTTAACATAGTACCAACACATTAAATATAGACATAATTTCCATATGCACAATGCATCTAATAATACCCATGCTTCATGCAATCAATACACAACGCGGGCCCACTGATACTATACAGTTTATACATATATAATTTACTAAGATGTAGAGCTTCAACCATGTCCTACACCCAACCATTATGCTAAATCTTAAGCTCAAATTAAATATGGAGATCAGGAACTAAAATGGTTTTGCATTAATCACATAGATCTATATTATTCCCAAGATCATGCAAGAGTTATTCTACAAAATCATAATGGTTTTAAATATCACAATGATCAAAGTTATGGGGTGTACGTAAATACATAGCTATATGAGTACTTATTTGGTAGGGAAGAACCTGGTAACTGAGATTGGGACTTCAACTCTCCACCTAACCTTAGTGATCTGATTAAGAAAATTAGTTTTGTTGTGCTAAAATTCCCTTTCAGATTATATTAAATATGCTTGGGGAATTGTGTGATTGTTTGCAAGTTTAAACATGGGTTTTTGAGTTTTTTTATGTAATTTTTATGTGCAAATTTACATAAACAAATGATTGAACAACAACAAATGGCAGACATAAGCATCACCATAAATAGTAACACAACAACATCTGATCATTCCTCCCCATTGGAAACCTTTAGGACCCCAAAATATCACTTTCATGTGTCTAGTAGGTGAGGGTAGAGTTCCCTCACCTTTCCAATCTTGATCCATTTGGCCTTTGAAGGATTTGTTCCCTTGAGCCCCACTCGAAGGAAATCCACATTCCCTCATTTTGAAGACCTTGTTCCTCTATCAAGAATGGTGTCTTCCTGTAGTTCATCAAGGTATTTAGGAGAAAAATCCTCTATGCAAGGAATTTGGACATTTTCTCCTTGATCTTCAATCAACAGAGGCTCATACAACCTTAAGTTCTCAACATTAACAACAACATAAATTTTCATATATGAAGGCAAATCCAACCTGAAGGCATTATTACAAATCTTTTCCAAAATTCTGAATGGACCATATCTAATTGGTTTTAGATTTTTACCTTCTCCTTGGAGCCTCTCTTTGTTAACGTGACACCAAATTTCATCACCGACTTGGAACTTGTGATCTACATGATGCTTGTTGTGCCTTGCTTTATACTTGCCTTGGCTCTTTTCAAGTTTTTCTTAAACTCTTTGGTGTACCAATTAGATTTTTTCAATGAACCTTCTTTCTTTATCTATGTCACTATGACCATCAGTAGCAACATCTTTTCCATAAATGAAATCCAAAGGAGAATTAGGAAAGTATCCCAAACATGCCTCAAATGGTGATGTTTGAGTTGAAGAGTGCTTGGCCCGGTTGTAAGCATGCTGAATATAGTGCAAATGTTCATCCCACAACTTAGGATGCCTGCTGCAATATCCACGAAGAAGATGTATCATTTTCCTATTCACCACCTCTATTTGACCATTTCTTTGTGGATGAAATGTTGTACTCTTTTTCAATTTGGTGTCCATGAATCCCCACAAGCTTGACCAAAAATTCCTAACAAAGTGAGAATCTCGATCACTAACAATGGATGTGGGCAATCCAAAATGAACCCATACATTCTGAAAGAATAACTGAGCAATTTTTTCAGCTATAACTTATTTTTTATATGGCATAAAATACACATTTTTCTGAACCTATCTACAACTACATAAAAATAATCATGACCTCTTTTTGACAATGGAAGACCTCCTACAAAATCCATAGAAACACTCTACCACAGTCGTGAAGGAACCGGAAGTGGTGTGTACAATCCTAAGTTCCTATTGCTAGGCTTATTGACTGCACATAATGAACATCCTTTAATAAAACATGACACACTTTCAAGCATACAAGGCCAATAACAATACCTCTGTAGATGTGCCACCATCTTACTTACACTGAAATGACCAACAATAAGAGAAGTATGTTTCTCTCTTATCACATTGACTCTTTCTCCCTGTGGAATACAAAGCTTGCCAAGGTGGTACAACAAGTTATCATGGAAATGATAATCCAATTCCTCTACTTGGTTACCTTGACTCAAGCTTGCACAAATATCCTGAAAGTCATTGTCTAATGCATATTTCTCAATACAACTTTCATGCAAAACAGAATTACGCTTGAGTAAAGTAATTTCACTAATAATAGTCCTAGAAAGCGTATCAGCAACTTTATTGTGGATACATTTCTTATACCTGATTACCAAGTGGAATTGTTGAATAAAACCCATCCACCGGAAGTGCCTTGATTGCTGCAACATTAACTGAGATTACAAGTATTGCAATGGTTGATGATCAATGTGAATGATTTTTTCCTTACCCATCAAGTAGTGTTTCCATTTTTTCACACTTTGCACCAATGCATACAATTCCTTGTCATATGTAGGATAATTAATCACTGCACCATTGAAAGTTTCTGAATGAAAACAGATAGGCTTACCATGTTGCATGAGGACTGCACCTATGGCGTAGTCACTAGCATTAGTTTAAATCTCAAATGACTGTCTCAAGTCTGCAAGTGCAAGTAATGGAGTTGAACTGATATTTTCTTTCAATGTATCAAAGGAATTTTTGTGTTTGTCTCCCCACTAAAAAACCTTTTTCACACTTGTCAATGCATGCAAAGGAGTTGTTATAGAAGAAAAATTAGCAATGAATTTACTCTAATATTGGGTTTCTCCCAAAAAACTTCTTACCTTAGTAACTGTCTTCGGCCTTGGCCAATTAAAAATGACGTCCACCTTGGAGGGATCTATTTTCAACTCACCTCCTCCAATAATACGACCCATGTAAACTAAAGAAGTTTTTCCAAACTCGCACTTTGACATCTTTAGATACAACTGTTCTTTCATTAAGGCATCAAGTAATTTTCTCACATGCATGACATTTTCATCACAAGATTTACTGAAAATTAAGATGTCATCTAAGTAGAATATAACAAACTCATCAAGAAATGGCCTCAACACATCATTCATCACACTCATGAATGTAGTTGGAGCATTACATAAACCAAAAGGCATAACTAGCCATTCAAACAAACCTTGTTTAGTTTTGAATGTTGTCTTCCAAATGTCTCCATTAGCAATTCTAATTTAAAGATAGCCACTCCCTAAGTCCAACTTAGTAAAATACTTTGCATCTTTCAATTGATCAAGTAAATCATATATTCTAGGTAGTGGGTAATGGTTCTTTACCATAATCTTGTTCAATGCATGGAAGTCCACACACATGCACCATGTTCCATCCTTCTTTGGTACCAAAACAATAGGTGAACCACATGGAAAAGAAGATGGACTAATGATCTCTTTCTCCAATAACTCTTGAATTTTATTTTTAATTTTTGCACTTTCCATCACTAACATCCTGTACATGCCAATGTTTGCAAGAGGACAAACTTATTGCAACTGTATTTCATGTTGGATTCCTCTCTTGGGAGGAAATCATTGTGGTTCCTAAAAAATCTCATCACATTGGTTAACTACATCAACCAATTCAGATTTCAATCTTGAATCACAACCTTTAAAAGCTTCATTATCAACATCATTCTTAGGTTTGATCATTAGAAGCACAAATGTTTTGCTTGAATTCACTGGTCTTTTCATCTGCCCCATATTAACAAGTGAAAGATTTAGTTTCTTTCTATGAGCTCTCACAATATATTCTACTCCATCTTTGAACAAATGGTATTTTTTTCATGTCTATGGAAGATATATTTTATGTCATAGAAATACGGGCTGCCCAAAACTATACCACATATGTCTAATGGCACAACATCAAGCTCCACTTCATCTATGAAATTTGCAACAATGGTGCATTTCAATTTACACTTTCTAGTTACCTGCAATTATGCATTGTCACACACCCATCCAAGTGGATATGGTTTATGATGTGGAATGGTTTCCAAGTTTAAACTTTTGATAATGTTTCTAGAGATAAGATTGGCTTGAGAGTCGCTGTTGAAAAGTGTATCAATTTTGCTATGTTTTGGAATCACCCTTATGTGAAAAAGTTTTATCCTCTTCTTTTCATTTGGAGTTTCATTGTGTGAATTTGAAGTACTAGTGCTAGAAATGCATTATTTTCCTTTCATACCCATGGCTATAATTTTAGTTTCATCACCTAAATTAGATCCCAAATCCTGTTGAGTGGTTGCAATTTTCTTTTTTTTTCCCCTGTTGTTGAATTTCTTTGGTTTCATTTCGGGATGAAGCTTCCAACAATGAGCTTCATCTTGACCCTCTTTGCAACAATGTTTCCATGTTAATTTCTCTCCTTCATTCTTGATATATGAATTTTTATTTCCCTTACGTTTGAAACAATTTTCTTTTCTTTACCCTTAAATGGATTTTTACTACCCTCTTCTGAAGTGTTTTTCCCTCAAGCCTCAAGATGAATGTCTTGCACACACACCTCATCTAGATTATTGGGATTAAACGTTAGGATGGTATGCCTAAGGTAACTGCGTAAACCCCCTATGTACTTCAGCAACATGTCTTGTGATTTAGAATACACACCTAACATTAGAGACCTTTTTCTAAATTCTTGGGTGTAATCTTACACATTTTGACCTTTAAGTTGTCTAAAGTTCTACCAATTCACGATGAATTTCTGCATATAAGCTAGATGGTAGAATTTTATTTTAATTGCAGCAATGAAATCAGACCAAGAAATTGAGGCCTTATCATGTTTTTTTTATCTCCTCTTGTATCTTTGATTCGCACCGTACTAGTGTTGCACCTTCCATCCTCAAGGAAGCTGACTGAATCTTTATGCCATCCTCTTGAAGGTTTTGAATTCTGCAATAGACCTCCAACTGACGTATCCAATTATTAAGATTTTCTACATTCACTTCACCATTATACATGGGCATCTCAAATTTAACATCAAGTTTTAATAAGGGTGATTTACTAGTACCTTTTGAGATATGTTGATGAGTACGAGTAAGGGTTGTGTTAGTGGAAGAGGGTGAAGATTTCTGTGAAGAAGAAGATGAAGAAGATGGTGGAGAGGGTGGAGGTTTACCTCAATTTACATTATCTCCTCCTCCTGAAGAACCTTCTCCTTTGGGAGGTTTGGAGCTTTCACCTTGTAGTCTAGTATTCCTCTCTTCATAGAGGAAGTTCACTATCTTTGTCATATCAAAGAAATCCTTCCTAAATACCTTCTCATCTTCTATTGTGTTTGTAGGTTCTCCTTCATGAGACATGCTCATTGGAGTCTTAACTACAACTTGAGGAAGAAATGGTGGTGGAGATTGTGGCAACCTTGCATCCTTCCCCTTGACCGAACTTCAGGGCTTTCAACTAGCTTCCCTTCTCCTCTCTTGAGTTTTAACCTTGTAAGCATGACATAAAATTGCAAATAGTTAAATCCTTCTTGCATAAATAAAACCAAGAGCTATGAGACCAAACTTGATCTGATTAAGAAAATTAGTTTTGTTGTGCTAAAATTCCCTTTCATATTATATTAAATATGTTTGAGGAATTGTGTGATTGTTTGCAAGTTTAAACATGGGTTTTTCAGTGTTTTTATGTCATTTTTATGTGAAAATTTACAGAAACAAATGATTGAAGAACAACAGGTGATAGACAAAAGCATCACCATAAACAATATCATAGCAACATGTTTCCGGGAAAACTAGTGTTTATTCAGATCTGCTAGTCCCACTAAGACATGTAGCTATCTTAGAAACAAACAATTTAAAGTAACTTGTGTTTTCCTTTATGTATGATAGATAAGAGAGAAGCAGAGAGCACCAACCTTAATCTTTCACTTGGCTCCTTTCTTGTTTCCTCTCTCCTTTGATAGAGTTTGTCACTCCTTTCTCACTTGTCCCGCTTTAAAGAACACCTGTAGAGGCAAAGCAACAAAATATCATCAAAGCATAGAGAACTATAATACCATAAACAATGTAGGATCAGATGTACATTAACCATACAATTGAATTCACAAATACAATATTTACAAGTGCACAAGTATATGGAGGAAAACTCAAATAACTTTATTGATAATAGAAGTAGAAGAGAGGATTACAACCCAACTATCTGATCCAGCATCATCCTTCCAGCATGAAAGCCCTCTTCACCTCATGAGAAGCTAGATCACCCAACAATACAATGTCTAACAGAGAAACCAACAACACTTCCTTACAAAATACAAAATTCCAGCCTCCAGATCTCTAGGATGAGGGATCCATATATAGATATTTGCAGGGGGTGAGTCAGCTTCTGGGTTTTTGATTAGTGTCATTTCACCAATAATTATTGGTTCCATTGGAGATTTCATGATCTCTTACTCATCCCTGGGTGAATTCAGATAGGCAAGTGTCATATGAGTAGTTTCTGGAAGATTCTCTGAGTTTCCACCTAGCAAACTACCTCTGCCATTTTTCTGCTCTTTCTCATCACACCCCTTGTGTGTAACAGGTGAGATGCATCACACCCTCAGCATGGAGCAGTCTTTATGGTCCAGTTTTGACCAGTTCTGAGTAGTTTTTCAGGGAGAACTTATGGGAAATGATGTAATCAATTGACCTTGATCCTTTAGGGCTTGAAACAACACTTTTAGGGTTTAAGAGACCTTGGTTTATTGACATATGTGATTGGGGTTGCAGTGCCCAAATATGTCTATAACAGTTTCCCCCTAAAGCATGAGATCGTAATTTTTCTAACGTCGGGTGAAATGATTTATCATGAGGATTCGAGGTTTTCCGGACTGGAAGGTGACTTGTATAAAATACAATACAATATATTATCTTCATATTACTTTCATGATCTAGCTGAGGCGGGCATTCCCATGCTCAACTTTATGAATTCATTTTCATGTACATAGGACAGACAACCGTTTGTGTGGCAGACTGATGATTCTGGTAGAGCCATCATCCCTTAGCTTGGATGATCATCTATGCAGCTATGGAGTGCATTTGATGTCTTTATTTTCCTGAATATATCATAGCCTAGATGGATTAAACTAGATCCGAGGTCTTCAAACTCATCCAATCTTTTCCCGATGTAGAACTCGATCCATGTGAAAAGATGTCCTGAAGTCGCACATGGAAAGACATCGCCTAATTACTAGCCAATGATGTAAGCTGTTAACAGGCATGAGAGGAATCACCGATAATGATGATGACCCTCAAGGTACTATAGTACAATTCACGTGGTGTGAATATAGGACCTGATGTCGAACACCACGTAAAATATTTCGGTCGAAGGCCATTGATGTAAACCTGTCGCCGGAAGTGAGAAACTTGCTATTGAGGCATGCAAGCTTCAAAATACTAAAAGGGTTGTTTCTAAGTCAACTTCTTGGATAATGAGCTGATGTCAACAAGAAGTGACCCATCATAGGAGGGCCTTAATGAATCCCACATCTACGACACGAAACGAAGAAAATGATTTTCTAGAGGTGAAAACGATATGATGATACAAGGTTCAAGGTGGTGGTCATGAAAAAGGGAGCGTGAAGGTACTGCAGTGGATGAGGCATTAGCTGGGTTGGTGAATTCTTTGAGTGACTTCTCTTGAAAGTATTGGCAACACTGAGATGGATCAGTAGCGTTAACCCCATAGATGCTACAGAGGACCAATGGTGATGGTGAACGGAATAACCCAACCCGACTCAATCATGGTGATGGAGTGAAAGAGTCATGTTCAAGAGCGACCTGCTACCAATGAAGTTCTTCAAGTTTTCTTCCCTTTTCCCCAGTCATTGCTGACCAGTACCTCTTTATTTTTGTCAATCTTGAGGAGGATAACATATGCTTGTTCTATAATTTTCCCTTTGGGCAAACTTGTCACTATGATTTAGTGAGCCTAGCAACAGCGAAACTCACTCTTGTCTGGATGGAAAAGTTTGTCGCTATTGTTTTAACGAGTTTAACAACAAAGATAACTCGGTCCTTTTCATGTTTAAAGAGTTTGAAAAGGGACAAAAAAGAAACTCCAGCAATCCTTTTTCGTGGCGTAATCCCTTAAGTCCGAAAAAGTATAAAATAATATGAAAGGGATGACTTTTCGATAGTTTTAGTGAGCCGGACAAGACAGGTGCTCAGTATTTTTGTGTAATGATCCCTCAGGTCCAAAAAGACTAAAATATATAGGAGGGATGGCACTTCCCTTTACTTTAACAAGCTGGAAAGGCCAGTAGCTCGACAATATTTTCATATTTTACGAGTCTAAAAAGAGCTTAAAAGAGACTCGTTTTTTAGGAACGAGTGATGTATCCGGGTAGCAACTGGTTCTAGGTAAGTTTGGAACTTCCCAAACATAGCAGTGCAAAGAGGGTGGCTAACAGAATCACTTGTTGCAGTTGTTCCTCAAAAGGGTATACAATCAAGTGGATGCGTATGGTTGGCTAAAAGAGTGGAGGTGATGGTAAGAACACAACCAAGGCTCAAAAGGTTGATAGCAATGCGATCATAAAGGTTATTTACCGAGGGTGGATTCATTTTTTAATGAGCTTAAATCTTTGGAAACTATGCTTAGTGGTGGTTTATTTTTTAGCTAGCTTGAACCCTACGGTAACATTGCTCGTTCCAATTGTCTTTAAAGATGTCTCTTATTAGTAGGTTCATTTTTTAATGAGCTTGCCCCATGCAAAACTTTGCTTAGTGCCTTTTGTATGTAGGCTAGAAATGATCAAACTACAGAGCTAATCACACTAACAGGTAAGAACAACTGAGGATAGGTAGGATAGTTTAGAAAAAACATTTCCTTTGCTTTGTCGGGGTCGCCGACAAAGGTGAATGGTGGATCAGACCAATCACCTAACCTAAGAAGTTGCTACTAGTAGCTAAGCTAGAACACTATTAGGCTGGTCGCTTTTCACTTGCATAAAAAGGTTTGCATGCCCCTAGGTATAAAGAAAAGTAGTTTTTCCAGGCTACCATATGGAAGTCCTTGCATTTAAGCAAGATTGTTTCATCCTCGGAGCAGACAAAACACTTCCTTTACTTTGTCCATCGAAATAGACAAAGGTGAATGGTGTGAGCTTCCAATCACATAACCTTCGAGTTTCAGACTGATACTCAAATCCTACAAGGAAATGGTGTTTCAGATCAATCATATTTCTTACGAGGAAATCTATCTTTTCAGCTGGGTTTGCCTACCGAAGCAGACCAGGGTGCACGCCCCCTAAGTTTCGTTACATTCACCGAATCACTCGCGGTAATTAGGTGGATGGACTGGAGGTTGAAGAGACATTCCTTGTGCAAAGAGACCATTTAGGGATGGTGTTTGACTCGTAGCCATGTTTGAGCTGGGAAATGAAAGTTGGTTAACAAGTTGTACCATTCCGCCTTCATACGGGAAACACATCACGCAAAAGAGTGAGGAAACAATAGCTCCCATGCTGTAAATGTAGTCACGCCCAAGGAGTAGATTGTAATCTAGTGGCCCTTGGACTACCATCACATTCAAATGAATGGTTTTCCTTCTCAAATTTATAGGAAAATTTGGAAGGATCCCTAACAGTCGACTGGTTCCTTTATTGAAGCTTAACAAATTTTGATTCTCAGGTAGAACTGATGGTGAACCAAGTGCTTTCCAAGCAGTTGAAGAAAGGAAACTCATGGAAGCCCCTTCATCTATGATAGTGCCAACCATGATCATTCTGTAAACTTGTACTATGATTCAGAATGGTACATTAGATGGAAGGCGGGGTCCCACTAGTAGATTCCAATCAAGGAAACGACTAGATTGCTTGGAGCAAGGACTGAATAAATGGCTGGATGAATCTCTTGAAATGGGAAACTTCCCTCCTGTGGTAAAGGAACGGGCATATTGACCCCATGTTCATTAGACTCTTTATTAACAAAAAGAATTTGAACCGTGTCATTCACATTCTCATTGGAGACTGTATCATTTGAAGGTGGACATTCTGAAGGCAAGACTGGGTCGACTGCATCTCAACCTATTGAATTTAGTCCAATGTGGACTCAGAGGGTTTATCTTCAATTATAGGAGCTTCGACTGATAACAGAGGTATGTCAATCAGATTTTCAATTATCGATGGACTTGGCAAGAGTTTCTTGTATCCAGGTGGAAGTTACTGCAGTGAAGCAGGACGGTTATCCAAGATTCTTTTAGCTTCGTCTAGAAAAGGAAAACAGTGAGGGGCATGATCCCCTTCACACAACCTACAAGGAAATCTAGATTTTCCTTTTTGTTCATTGACTTCATTTTCACTAGTCGATGGTGTACTCTCAGCATGATTGACAGAGGTTGATGACACCAGATGGTGCAAGCGGGGAGACTAGTCTCTCAAGATCCGTAGGATGCAAGGAAAATCTCGATGATAGTGGTTTCCTTTGCAAATTATGAATGGAGATTTCAGTTTGGAAGGTGCAGTGTGTGGATTTTCACCAGACGATCCATGGTTTCCCCCTTGCACGACTGGCTTCTTCTTCTTCTTCTCCTTCCCTTTCTTCTTCTTCTCAACTACTTGGTTTTTAGTATCACTAGTTTCACCAAGTGAAGAGGAAGAAGGAGAGGGAGAAACAAACGAAGTAGAAGGTGGGGGAGCAACTCCAGTATCATCTGGTTGCTGATTTGATTGCTGAGGAATTACGGTGTTTTAAACGACAAAGGTCAAGAATAGCCATACTGGCAGGCCAATTGTGAGTCTTGGAAGGGACAATGTAGCCATATAAGGAGCACCAATATCTCCCCAAGAGGAGAAAGGACTAGGATTTCCCCCAAGGGGAAATCCTTGATTGGTGGACTCCATTACCTCAACCTAAGACCAACGAAGGAATAGGGATGTTATTCCGAATTAAATAAATTTTATGACACTTTGACACAACTTGCTTTTTCAATTTTTAAGAGTTAAGAAAAAGCTAAAGGTGACTCTAGTCGCCTTCGATTTTTAATGAGCCTGAAGTGGCAAGTGCTCAGATGGACCTTTTCTTTTAAGGAGTTGAAAGGGAATGAAAGTGACTACTATGGAAATCTAGACAGAGGGATTACTAAACCAATCACAAAACTACAATATACATCTCGGTGGTAAATTAAAGAGAAATTACCAAGGACTTTACGTATGGCAGTTAATGTTCCTGAATGCTGTGTTCAATGCATTGCGATTGATAGGGTGGAAAAAATGGCTTTCTAAGGATAAAGGATATCAGCCTATTGTGGTCTCCCAATATATACTCAACGATACGTGGGAGCACAAGTCCGTAGTGGCACTTGTCCTATCAAATAGGAGGAATCACCCAACCTACGATGAAAACGATAGTTACCAGGCTTTATGACGTTGGAATACGTCTCTAGCCTAGACTTCTAGATGTTGTGCATTAGGTTCCAAAGCGTTTTTATGTTCATTGAGGTTTATTTTATAGTTGATCTTTCTTAAGAAGTTTTCCTTTCAAGGTTCACCGTGTGATGTAGATGTAAAATTCCTAAATATGTAATATAAAATGATAAACAACCGTTTTTCTTCTTTTAGCAATGAAAATCCTAGCTACTAAGGAAAGAAAAGTATGATTCTTTCAACATACAACAGAGAGCACACACTAAATGCACTTTTCCTAAATCATTTTCCGCATGCAGTCTAAATGCAAATGCACATGCATGTATTTTTTTTTTGCTTCCTTAATGTGTGAATGTCAAAAAGGAAAACTAAGTACAAATCTGAACTACTTTCTTCAAAGCGACACTTTAACAATTTCTTTTCAAAATGAAAGGAAGACTAAGATGACACTTTCAACTTCGAATGGAAAACTATTTTCGACACTTCAAATATTGACAATTCAAATCAAATACAATGGCAAAAGTACAATCAAATATCTAAGAGAGGAAGACTTTACAACACTCTTTTTCTTGACTCAAAACGACAGTTGCGACACTTTCAAATCAAAAGATGACAGTTCGATTAAGCTACATTTTGCAAAGAAGGACTGTAAATGATGAAAAATACATAAAAACATTCACAATCCCTTATCAATGGAGGCTAAATAATTTAAAGGAAGAAGGCTTCAACAGTGATATACTGGTCATAGGCAGCAAAACTATTGAATAGAGCTGAAAACAATGAAGAAAAAACAAAATTCCAGAGAGGGAAATGATCCAGGTGGATATTGGTGGCCACCCGCTAATTCCACGTGGATCCCCTCTAGTGCTTCTTTCATTTCTTTCAGTTTCCTTAATTATAGCACAATTTACTATTTTTAGCAGTTTTTCGGGTCCTAAACTTCCGGAGCCGTTTTTCGGGTCCTAAAGCGTCTTTTCCGTCATAGTCCTCAGAGAGATATTTGCAACGGGCTATCATGCACGTCAAATGGAGTTAAGACGACCAATTCGCGACCCTGGGAAGTTGACGTACCAACTTACCCAAAAACGGGGCCCACAATTTGGCGTTTCATCTTCTAGGGTTAGGTTTTGGAATGTGAAGGGTTTTTCCATTGTTTCT
>APFE031255489.1:92329-106395 GCA_000404065.3 Pinus taeda | reverse complement strand
AAAACTCACTATTGGGCTCGCATGCATGTTTACAAAGCGAGAATGAAGATCCTCAAAAGGCGTTCGAGAAAAGTGCAAAAGCAACGCAAAAGGCCTAATCTACTTCGAGTTTTAGACAAGTCTTCGTTAGCTGAGCATGATACATGATGGAGGGTCTTCACTCCAAATTTGGGCAAATTTGGAGAAAATTTTGTCGTTTCAAAATTTTTGTCTTGTGAAACAGGTTTTTTGGCTCTACGCGTATCGCGCAGGACGCTACCCTGAAGATTGGGAGGTCCAAATGACAAATGGCTTATAGTTTTGGATTTTTCATGAAGAAATACACATGTTCATCCATTTCCGAAGCATTTCATTAAGATCTGGGTGGTCAAAATGTCCAAAAACATCATGAAAACCACCTTGTTGCCACCTTTTCGAACAGCAGGAAGTACGTCTGGGAGAATTCAGTTTTGAAGGGGCAAATGAGCTCCAAATTGGAAAATTCCACTTGGGTTAGAAAGTAGACATCCAAGGCTTTGCAACGAACTATCATGAGCTCAATTTAGATGTCAGGAAGTGCACCAAAAACAGGCTCAAATGTTCGATACACATAGGGATCACAAGTGCTACGCATACAGTTTTTGGCCCAGTTTTTCTTCTTCAGCTCAGGGATTCGACTTGTTTTCACTAGTTTCAACCTTTGATGTAATTTTTGACCCAACATGATGTAATTTGATGTATGAAAGGTGACATGGCACTTATCTACCTTCTTCTAGATGATTCATTCACAAATTAGCAAGAAATTGATGTAATGAATCAATTTCCTTCTTTTTAGAGGCAGGTTGTTTGGTCATCTAGATTCTTGCTCCATGTTTAGAATTTGTTCAAACTACTCCTAGAAGGAGGAGCTCGACCCCTTGAGGCTAAGGAATGACGATAGCTTGGTCTATATATGTAAATTTTCATTCAGTAGGAGAGGTTGGACTCTTGGGAATAGCTTGAGACTATATTGTACATATTTTATCTGCATTTTGGCAAAGGAAAGACCAGGGTTTTGTAGCGCTATTTGGGATTCATGTAGCTTTACGTGTTGATGGTGTGTTTCTCTTAGTACTTGTAAGTTGTGTATGTGTACCACTTTCCTTATTTAAACTTTTGTAATTAAACAAATGAAGTGTTAAGGTAGAATCCATGAACTTGTTATGCTCTGCCTTTAAATTTGTTTAATTTTCTATGTTTTCTTCAGTTTAAGGAGAATCCTTGAGACTCCCCTACTCTCCTTAACTCCTCACCAGTCTTATCTACCCATCTCACTTGCTTTAAGGCATCAAAACAATCGCCTATCTTGCCCCAGGTAGACCTCTGCAAAAACTGTGCCTCATCCCCGCACCCAAATTTGCCTTTCCCTTGAATTCAACAAAACCTTCAAAAATGAATTCTAAACTCTTTGTACTTAATACCTGGCCTAAAACTAGTCATCAATTCAGTCATCTCGAGCCTCGTTGATTATCTTTTGTGGAGATTGACCCAGAGAGAGCCCTCTCCTGTCGTCGTAGGGCTAGCTATGAGGCTGAGCATGGTTTGATTTGGCCTTCAGTCTCACCTTATTTCAGCCTAAGGTAGATTTGAGCGCTAACAGTACCATCGACAATAGAGACTATTATAGTGTTCAGTAACTCTAATAATCTATTAATTTTGGACATTTAGCAATTAAGGATTGGCAAATGAAAGATGAAGGGTATCAACATCAACTGAAAATGTATCTGTAAACATTTAAAAATATAGATAGCTCCTAATGCTTGATAGCTACAAGAAAATACATCATAGTGGTTTCTTGATCATAGGCCTAACCAGCTTTCCTTTGGTTATTTTAACATTAGAGGAGATATTAGATTATCAAAGATAAAGTTGCATCGTATTGTATTTTTTATACTGAAGGATCCAACACATTTGGTGACTTTGACCATTGAGTCTATTACATAGTTTTATATAAAAACAACTTAGAGATAAAAATGAAATTTTGTAATACTAATTAAAGGAAAACCAATTTTGAATATGAATGATCACAACGATGCATAAAATATTTGTAACTATTAGAGTCAAGAGTATTTGAAAATAACTTAAGAAAAGATGACACACATACACATGCAATCACTGTGGATTATGTTCTCTTCTTCTTCACATGATGAATAAAATATGGTATTCAATTGTTTAATAGTCGCCAATCTTCTTGACTCATGAATCTATGGGGCACTTCATATATTTTCTCTTGGAGATTATTGAAAGGGTTTTAAATATTATCGAGAGAACAAACAAAAGATGTGAATGTTGCCTGGAAAATATGGTTCAAGGTATTTATAAATTCCAAAACCCCTTCTCTAAGAACATGGAAATGGAGACAACACAATGAAAACGTGTCTTGAGATTGCAAAGTTCATTTGCATTTTATTTCAAGAGGTATGCCCTTAGTAGTGGACCATCGATATCACTCTTGAAGGGATTGGTATAGACAAGTTAACTTATTATTAGAGGAAATTTTAGTATAAATGTCCCATTGAAATTTTCATATAATTTCTATGTCATAATTTGCAAACTAATTAAATTCTTTTAAATTTAAGAAGAGGTGCATGAAAATATTATGGAGGGAAAATAAGAAAAATATTTTCTTTTAATTGTATTTTTGCCTTATCTCCATACAGGTTTACTCAAATTTCAAGTGTATATACCTACTGGGTGAGGAATTATATTCCACATCAAACAAGTAGCCATTATGCATACTTTGGAGAAGACCCACATTGATAAAAAAATGAAGATACATTAAGGAAACGTGCTGAAACACATTTTTTAATGTCTCTTCAGTTTTTATCAATGTGAATATTCTATGAAGTATGAATAATTGGTATTCATTCGATGTGGAGTTTCATAGTTTTCTTCTTTTCACTTCAAAATTCATAACTCTTATTTTTTATTTTGACTCTTAAGTTACCTTTTTTCCTTCTGAGGCCACTCTTAGGCTAACATTTTCTCTAATGTAACATGCCCTAGTCAGTGTTTCCTTCCTAGACCTAGACTATTCTTTTGTCCTTCATATTAATATATGAAGGTTTAGTTTCATGTTGCATCAACCATCTAATGAGTTACATGATGAAGTGCTTCACATTAGTAGGTATAGGTCGAGTTTCTTGTTGGATAAATAATCCATAGGAATACATGATACAACAATGCTCATCAAAATTCAACAAGATGTGAAGTATGTTGTATTGTTGGAAAAATATGAGTAAGGTCATCATCAATGATCATGGTTACCTTGGAGTGCAATTACCATACTATATGGAGATAATGATAATGCCTATAATTAATTAAATTTGCATTACAACCCTTTTCATAACATCTAGCCGCCTCAGAACTCAGTGAAATCATGGTGGGTTTCCTCTATATCGTGTTGATGATGTTGTCCTCTGAAGAAAAATATGTTGTACTTGTAGAGGAGCACCCATGTCAAGGAGTTTTTGAATCAAAAATAGAGACATCCCTGGGAGGTTTCTAGGATTAGACAATGATAAATTCTTCGAACCTCAATAACCCTAGAACTAAAGTCCATGTTGGCAAACATTGAGGCACACGAAACAAAATATTTTGGCTCAGATAAAAAGATACCATAAATAGTATTTTGGCGGTCCTTAGGAAAGTTTTCAAAATCCTCCCAACAAATCAAAAGTTAGGTTTTCCAATGCCAATATCATATTCATCAATTAATCCTTCCATTCCTAACCTTTTAACACCATCTTCCAACTAAGGGGCATACATGCGTTTAAATGAACATAGTCCCTTGTTGAAATCCTAATTTATTTTGCTATTCACCCTCTTCCACTCTCATTCACTTCTTTATTATTGAGCCTATAATATTAAGGAAAATTCCTTTATTCTCTCCCATCATCTCTAATATTTTCTTTGTTTTTTCTAGTAGTAGTGATGGAAGCATCATCTAGTAGGCAGACCCAGAATTAATTTAAAATTGGGAGAGAGATGAATAAAATTTAACAAATACAATGGATCAATTGGGAGATGCCATGAAAATAACTACAAACAGAACTAGAAATTTGAATGGCTTAGTCATGGACATCTAATAGAAAAACACAATATTTTTTTATTGATATGCCAATAGGATTTGTGTCAAATGATATTTGACCCCCATATATATGGTTCAACAAATGCTTATGTTAGTCCATATATACATAGACCATACAATACTTTACATAGTAGGTGAGTAATATAGTAATAGATAGAATGGTGTCACTCCTATTGTTGAAGGGTTAGAGAATAAATTCTCAGGAGAATAAAAAGAAGTAGACATAGATTTGACATATTGGAGAGACACCACAAACGATATGATTGGAGGATATGAATGCCAAAAAACGAATTAATTTGAACAAAATTCTAAACTACCAATTAGCGATTAAAGATAGAAATTTTCCTCACTTTTTTAGACCCCTGGCCTTTTTTTCTATTGTGGTTAGAAGCATAGGTTAATAAATGCATTTCCATGAAATTCCATTCAATTATTATCATAATTGATAACTTTGGACACAATGGAGCAAGCTAGTAAATGTGTAGTGAGTAGGGGCATTAGGTAACCAAGCATTATGAGAGAAAGGAGGTAAATGAAATGATGAGGTGATTTTCTAAGGAAAGATTAGTATCCAATCTAAAAAATAGATATATAGGCTCATAACCATAGAGCGTCGAGGTGAAAAGATGACATGCTCTCATACGACTATTGAAAACAAACAAAATAATAGACTAGCTTCAATAATCTATGTGATACTTTTAATTAAATATATGATACATATAAATACAATTATTAATGACCCTACGTTTTCATCTACTAAGAGGTCTCGCATACTTCCCATAATATTGGCATACCTTCCTTTTACGTGAATAATCCAAGCTAATATAACCCAAGATGATTGTGCTTATAACAACAATAATTAGGTGAAGCTAGACACTATCTGAATCAAAGTGGGAGAGGTAGAATATGGATGGAAAAGTCTAAGGTACAATTTCACTACTGAAAAAAATATGGACAGTATGAAAGTTATTGCAGAAAGAGGTAGTCATATCTAAATAAACATAGAGCTAGTTTCTCCAAAACTAAACAAGTGACATCTAAATCAATGTTCATCTCGTTTCATATTATTAAAAAATTGATTAAAAGGAGAATATTTTTTTGTAGGATAGCAGATAAAACAACCACATGACTAGTAATAAGAAGTTGTTTTGTAGTCTTGATAACTCTATTCAACCTAAAATTAATTTA
The DNA here is from genome assembly GCA_000404065.3 of Pinus taeda. Taxonomy (NCBI): domain Eukaryota; kingdom Viridiplantae; phylum Streptophyta; class Pinopsida; order Pinales; family Pinaceae; genus Pinus; species Pinus taeda. Next base: position 101,099 of record APFE031255489.1, on the reverse strand, counting down.
GTAGATGATAATGATGTCTACGTTATATCAAAAGGTGTTACTTCTATCCTAAATAAGAATTATTATAAGAAATATATTATTGATGTATATTACGTATCAATTCTTAATCATCATATATTAAGTATTATATAGTTGAGTCAACTTGGTTATGATATTAGATTCAAAGAATCCATGTGCACAATATTAGATAAGTTACCTAATATAGGATTGAATGTAAACACAGAAATTACCAAGAATTAAATGTTAACATTGACTATGGAAAGTGTATATATGTCACATTTATATGCAAAAAATGTTTTAAGCATAGATTAGACTAGGTTGTGGAACTTTAGGTATATATTCTTTTATGAGTCTTAATATATTGAAAAAATAGTTAATCGTTGAGGGATTTCCCATATTGAATGAGAATAACATCACTTGTGAAAATTGCATTCTTATTAAGAGTAAAAAGTGTAGTTTTTCAAAAGCATCCTACAAAGATAAGGAGCATCTACAACTTCTCCACATAGATCTCTGTGGATCCTTGCAAACTCAATTCATTGGTAGAAGATTTTAATTTCTAGCATTTATTTAAGATTTTAGAAGAAACATTTTGGTATATCTTCTCAAGAATGCATTAAAAAACATTCATAAATTTCACAAAATCGAAATATGTAGTAGAAAAACAAAGTGACAAATATCTGAAAGTGCTAAGGTGAAATGGAGGATGAAAGTACGACTCAAATGAGTTTGTAAAATTTTGTAGACAACAAGTAATTAAAAGGGAGTAAATCACTAGATATACCTCACAATAGAATTAAGTGGCTAAAAATAAGAATAATACCATTATGAACATGAAGTGGAGTATTCTAAAAGGTAGAAATATTTCCAATGATTTTTGGGTTGAGGATGCTGCTTGTTCAGTCTATATATTGTTATAAATACAAAAAAAGTGTCAAATTTAAAGTATCTCAAGAAACATGGAGTGACACAAAGTGTAGTGTCCCTTAGTTTATATATATTTTTTTTATTTCATATGGAGACGTCCTAGAAGAGCTTAGAAGGAAAGTTGAAAAGAAGAGTGAAAAAATAATTTTCACTACAAACAATGAATAGTCCAAGGACTGCAGATTGTATATTCCAACCATAAGAACTTTGTGATGAGAAAATATGTGAAATTCTTAGAGGAAAAATCTTATAGTTACTAAGAGAACATTCCAATGGATAGTAGAAATCGATCTCTCCCAAGAATAGAAGGAAATTTTTGAACAACATGTCCCTCCCCTGAGACATAAAAGGTTACAAGTGAAAGGATAATAAGATAGATCTTGTTGCATGGGAGAGTTAGTATATTAAATGAGAAATTTGAGAAATAATTCTTATAGCAATGAGTAAGAATATTCAATGATAAATCATAGAACAATGAGTTTAAGGCAAATATATGAGTTGTGGGATGACATGCATTAGCCAGGAAATTTGATGCTAGAGCTTGGTCTATTGAAGTACTTTCTAGGAATTGAAATCAATCAATCTTCTTAAGGAATATACATTTCAACAAAATCATGCTACATATATCTTTAAAAGTTGCAGGATTGGAAAACATAAACCAACAAAAATGCCTATTGCAATAGAAAAAAATTGAGCAACCAAGATGATGGATTGTTAGTCTATTAAAAATTGTATAAAACCCTTCTAGGTAACCCCATGTACCTTACTGTACATAGGCCTAATGTTATTTATGTAGTTAGTTATATTTCCAAATTTATGGACTCCCCAAAGGAACCCCACTTGAAAGTTGGAAAACAAATCTTGAGGTATGGTTTAGGTACAACTGAATATGGATTGTAGAACATATGTTTTGAAGAAAATTAAAAAGATACAAAAGTAATGTTTTTTCTAGTAGTATTGATGGGAAGAAAAGAACATCAAGATATATTACTTATTTGGCAACAAATTTTTTCTCATGGGTTTCTCAAAAACAGATAATTTTCTCAATATGTTGTGCACAAGTAGAATATGTAGCAACTACCACAAGATCATGGTGCAATATGGAAAATAAGCCCTATGAATGAACTTGTACATGTGTAGAGGGTGACAACCTCTATTTTGTCTCCCTAATGACGAACCTCATTTGAAGGTTTGAAACATTGGCACATCAAATTCTTAATGTGTTGGATCTAGAAGATGGAACTCTGAACAATTATGTAATTGCATTGTTAGAGAACTGTGTGTTTCAAAGGAAAAGCAAGCACATTGACACTCACTATCATTTCATTCACAATTGTCAGCAATGTCAAAATATCTCTTAAATTTCGTGAACCTAATGATCAGGTAGCATATATATTCACCAAATAATTGAGAAGGATTCCTTTTGATTTTTAGATAAAACACATACACATTGTGTAATAATTCATGGTGAGTATTTAACTCTATTTTTTTATATTCTTGTAAGTTGAAACGACTTTCCTTCTCCAAGGTCATTTCTCTACAATTTTGAATCACTCCTTAACACAATATATTATTTTCTTACGCCTTCCTCCATGAGGATTGGAAAGCTAACACATTCGCCAATCAAAACTAGTCACAAAAGGGGTTTCACAGCGTCCCCACAACAAGGTACTCGGGTTTTCTATAAGAATGTTTTATTCATTATAAATAATAAAATTTAACACTCTGAACCACAAATAATATTCTTCATAGGTTTGGAAATAAAATATCAAAGTGTCATTATCAACCGCACATTGTTGGGCCTCCATGTGCAAACTTCCATTGTAAATTAACTCACTAGTGCTAGCAGAAACTATAATGTATAGTATGGTTTGATTAACACTCAATTTCACCACACAGCATATGCACACTACACAAACTAGTACAAACCACCCACAAATAGCACAACTTACAATCTTCACAGAGTTGATAGTTTTAAACGCATTCAACACATAAATAAACAACTATAGCACAGGGTCTAATTTTGGACTAATATATGACAACTGAAAAATTCTCACAACTCACATACCACCATACCATATACCAGCTGTGATTACACACATCCTTAAAATCAAAATCAAACATTATAAAAACTTCAACAACCATTATGAAAACCATGTGAAGCTACAACTTCATAGGCATAAGGGTACTAAATATGTTCAACTCTAAAATATATTTGAGCAAAGAATAAATATCGTTCCTAAGCCATACAATCTCCACAATTGTGGACACCTCCATATTTGACAAAAAAGCATACAACCATGACATTTCTTCATGTATTCGGCACATACATAAACAACTATAGCAAAAGGTCTAATTTTCAATAGATATATGATAACTCAGAAATTATCACAACTCACATACCACATTACCACATACCAATTGTGATTACACACATCCTTGGAATCAAAATCAAACATTATAAAAACTTCAACAACCACTATGAAAATCATGTGAAGCTACAACATCGTAGGCATAGGGGTGAATATGTTCAACTCTAGAAAATATTTGATCAAAGAATAAATCTCGTTCCTAACGCGTAAGTTAGCCACAATTGTTGGCACATCCATATTTGACCTGAAAGCACACAACAATAAAATTTTTTAACACATCCATATTCTCACTATAAATTGACTGAATAAGTGTAGCCCTAACCAAATAAAATTAACATTTAGACAAATAAATGAACAAGTACAAAGGAATTTAAACAAGCTTCTCATTAATCCAATTCAACATACGTTAAAATGACCAGATATACCATATTGGAATGTGAAACCCATGCCCCGAGCTCTACCTCTTCTCCTAGCAGTGGAGCTTATATTCTCTTCTCCTTTATCTCTTCTACATTTCATGCACACTACCCCTTTTCTCAGATACTCTTCCTCTTCAAAGAAAAAGGTACATGGGATAACTAAGAGTCACAAGTGATGTTTTATTTCCCCTTCTGACAAAATAAGGGAAATTGGAATTAAATTTACATTTGGAAATATTTCCTCCAACCTATTTTAAATCGAAATCACATCCTAATTTAAATATTTACAAAAAATTTAAGATTCCTCATAGGATCATCATGTGATGATCGAATCACGTTGACAAGCTTTAGCCCAACCTTGATTAGAATTTGTGCTCCACCTCTGCACTTGAATCAAAATGAGTGTGAAACAAAGCTATAATCAAGAACAAAATATAATACCAGTTACTTATAATCTATCTCCTTGTTTTCCTTATTATTTAATTATTTTTATTCATTTTCACAATTCTAAATATTTTATATGGCTAATGTAGAGACGAATAAAGATAAGGTATACAACAATGAGGTACAAAGATATAATTATGAAGATATTTTCATAGTGGGTACTTAGAACTTGTCTTCTTGTTTTTCTTATTATTCTTCAAATTTTAATGCTTTTTACTACTATAACATTGTATATGTTTATCATAGGAACAAATAAAAATAACAAACATAACAATCAAAATAATGTTTTTTTCAAATGAAAAGGTTATGGGACTACCCAGTAGAAATTGTTTTATATGGTTTTTTCATCATTTTAACCAAGTAGAGAATGTCTATACATATTTGAACCCACTACTTCTAGATGCACAATATGTGCCTCTACTTCTTGTTCTCAACTCCTTCAAGAAAAATCAAACCAATGTGAAAAGTGCCTGTGTATGTATTTGTTTTTAAAGGTTACATTGCTAATGTTTTTTCTCTTTGCCAACATTGTGTTCAATATATATTATATTACATAATTTTATCATAAGAAGTATTACTACTATTTAAATGAAGGTTTAATACTTTTTACTCCAGGATTTATAAATATGATAAAAGAGATTATTGCTTCTTCTATAAATAGTGGAAAGAACATTGAATGTAAGTGTATTGTTTTAGTAATTTTTTTAGTAATTTTTGTACCGTGAATAAATTGATTTGACTAGATTATTTGTTATTATATTGCATCTCAAATAACTAAAAGAAAGTTACTTATTGTTGAATTCAAGGACATTTTTTGTCATGGCATTGATGATGAAGCAACAAACAAAGGACATGTTGTGAAAATAGGAACTGATGAATATTACACAATAGAGAAAAATTTATTTTGGATTCATCCACATGAAAATAAAACGTTGAAATTTGTTTGAAAAATGAATCTCTTGAAATTGTAATTTGGACAAAAGCGTTAAAAGAAAATAAAGCAAGAATTTTAAAAACATTGATTTTAGAAATATTAGAAGATCAACTTGTGTTTATGTGGATTTCTTCATACTGTAAACCACAAAAGGGGCATAAGGCCACTAGAAATCCAACAATAGGTATGGACACTAAATCATTGAAAAATTGTAGGAAACACATACCCAATATGATGCAACAAATATTGTTATAGTGGATTGTTCACTTGAGATAGTGAAAGAAAATTGCAAACAAAATATGATTCTTTCCCCTCCCCTCCATCCATTGGAAGAAATCAAGAGGATGATTAGTTGATCGGTGAGATATGGAGAATCTTGAAAAAACTCAACAACACAACAGATGTATGAGCTACTTTGAAGGATTTTCAATCACATTTAATATTATTGTAATATGACTGGTGTCTATTTAATGTTATTATATGTATGACATCATGGATTATCACTATATTGTTTAGCCCTTTTAAAGTTAATTTGACTTGTATTTCATAGTAATAATAAAATAATTCTTGATTGTTTTTGTCATTAGTGGAATAAAATCACTTTATTTTCTTTACTTTTGGTGAGATATTGTGTTGATACAATTTATTATTCAATTGTTGTTTAAGCTATCATCATACCTCTCAGAAACTAGTAATGCATAGAATGGTTTAGTAAATTATTATAAAATTTTATATTCCATATATGTTGAAAAAATATATTAGGATTTATGTAGCACCAACAATGGGCATAGAATTTGTACTATAAGAAGAACCAAAAGAAAATAAAGTATAGACTCTAGGAATTAACATATAATTAATTAGCTTTGAACCTTAAAATTTTTATTATATTGCATGTGGATATTAATATATAATTAGTTTGTTCACTTGCAACCATTGTAATTATATTTTTCAATTGTAATTAAACAAATCATTATAAGCCTTTAAATCAATGATTTAAATGGTGGGTCAATCCGATCCTATAAGATTTTCTTATTCCATACAAATTAAATAACGGTATTAGGTTGTACGTACAGAGTAAACATATCATTAGTTTGTTCACTTTAATGGGGCCATTGTAATTATATTTTGTGATTACCATAAACCCTTTGAATACAAATGGAAATAATTCATAATAAATACTTACATCATTTTTGAATTGCTAGGTTTTTATGTCCTTAAACAATGAAGTGTTGAGGTGGAGATATGTTAATATCATGCATGTGGTTGCAATGGAGATGTAGATGGGCATTACTATAAATCAAAATATGATGTCAATATTTGAATTTGAAGAATTTTTCTTCCAATAATAAACTAAATATGAAAAAAGAAATTATATTCAAATAGAAACGAATTGGAAGTTTGGTGATAGGTCTTTTTTTCAATGTCTTTTTAGTGACCAGTGTTAAAATGTTTCTTAAAAAATTATGATGTTGCAAGATTTCCATTAAATGTCATTGAAAACTACATCCTACAAGTAATTGAAGTGCCATTCCCATTTGCAAACAATATTAGACACCGGGATAACAATACAATTTTATGAGAAAATGTTGACTATGTGTGGTCCCAATATGGAGATAGTTATAAAAAATCAAATGTATTGTTAATATATATAACAAAGCATACCTATCAATTCATCGAATATTGATCAAACCACATGTTGATAAAATCCCATACTGGAAAAGAGAAAGATACTTGGCTTATGTGGGTTTTATTCCTCTTTCCTAAGCCCGTTCATCGTATCAAAGATTTATTCCTCTTTCCTAAGCCCCTTCATCGTATCAAAGAGAAGCATGAGTACATTCAAATTTTCAATAGAAAAGGTACTTCATTGTAATCGATGGAAATAAATTCCTTTATAAATTTGTTGACAAGTACATTCAAAATTTGTTGACAAGTACATTCAAAATTTTCCTTACAATTTGGGCATAATTTTTTTAATCAATCTGTATGATTTTATAGTTTTTGAAATATATGGAATCGTCAATTATTAATTTCCAATGAAAAAATCATAAATTTCTATTATTAAAGATAAAAAGTGATAATGGAAATGGTCAATTATATTATATATTTTTGTTATTATTTATAGCTCTTTTTGCAATGATTTTGGTGTATTCATTTTTTTCTAATCTATTTATATACGTGTGTTCTTAAATGAATTATTTGCCATTGAGATCATATCACATGAACCATCCCGGCATTCTTTTATTTTTATTGAATTCTATTTACTTATGTGCATCAATACTCATATATAAATGTGAAATATAACTTTTGAAATAGACGTCATTGAAAATAAATATGCATTTCTTTGCAAAGAAATTATAATAATTTACCTCATAAATGTTATGTTCACTATTCATGGTAATGGGAAACGTGTGAAAGGCGAATGATTAGAACTTTTTGTGGCAAAAGATATGTGATTTCTCAATCAATAATTTTCATGAAATTATATAGTTAAATAAATTAATGGTTGTAATTGCAATCATACCATATTAAAAATCAACCAGGCACAAAGTCACTTATTGAATTTTTACCTATAAAATTCATTCATATGAGTGCATTAATGTGATATGAAATTATTGATATAAAAAAAAAATATTCGTAAACAATTTCCATTTCTTAAAAGAAAAAATTAATAATATTTATTGCTAATTGGACACTCTCATAGATAAATTATGTCTTTGGACATTTTCAACAATAAGACATCTGATTGCATTATTTAAAGATACTTTTTTATAAATTTGTATTTTAAATAAACATAAATGATATCATATGAGCCAAAATTATATTATTGAATTCCACTTAGTTATTTCCATTATTATGAGTGTATAAATATGATATATAATAGATGTATACTACAATGGATTTCTTCCAATAATAAATATAATAATTTCTTGATAATAAGTATTAAGTTGATTATTTAGGCTAAGGAGTCATGATTCATAGGTGGATACTTCAAACTCATTAAATTGTAAGGCACTCAATTTTTAATCCATAACTATTTTTTTATCTATTATTAAGTCAATTGTTTGTGTATGTAATCATCTCATCTCATCTCATATAAATCAATAAGGAATCCATTCATTCACCTTTATTTTCTTATCATGTAGTTTAATAGGAGTGTATTAATTTGAAATTGTATTATTTTGAAAGAAAACTCATGTAAAATAAAACTTGCTTCTTAATAAAAACATGAAATAATTAATTAAAAATTTGTTAAGTGGACCATCTACATTCATTAAGCGGATGTATTATAAATGGTTGTGTTTAAAGTTTGTACATCACAAGGCAATTATTTTCCTATCCATTTAACATTTTGTCATTTTCAATTATTAAATAATTTTACTTGTATTTTAAACAATCTCATAGAATCCAATAGGACTTTAAGCTATTTATTGTACTTTGTTTGGTTATATGCATTGATATAAGTTTATAAATGTGATATATTTTCTAAATGTACCTCCTAATGTAAGTAAATATATATTTTTTATAGAACAAATTAGAACTAATTGGTAATGATTTCCAAGTGCTTTATATAAAGCCATTTATCAATTTTTATTTTCCTATCATGAAGTTTAATATAAGTGTATAAATGTCACATTATTTATTTTGAAATAAAACTCCATGTAAAATGAAAT
>APFE031255489.1:20955-90251 GCA_000404065.3 Pinus taeda | reverse complement strand
GTTGCATCAAAGCATGAAGGGTAGAAAAATTTAAACCACAGAAACATTTTACCATGTTTTTTGTAGAATTTAGTTTCAATGTAATACAAGGCAGTGGCCTCGCTTGCCACTTACAGCCCAACCAATATTTTCACATCACCATTATTCAATCAACAACTCCCTCCAAGGTTGTGGGAAAGGAGCTTGGATTACTCAGGAACGAAATTCAAACATCAATGACTCTATTCTATTATCCATAATTATAGTATCATTCTTGGATGTTAGACATACTAATATGATTTAGTTTAAATCGATTGCTTCTAATTGCTTTCACACTTCTATTTTGCATTAATACTATTGTACCTAGCAACCCCATGTTTGACATATTCATGGTATCTAATTGGTTTGGCATAAATAATACTATTTTTATCTTAAATTAAGTTATTGTGATGATTTGAAAAAGAATCAATGTTATTGAAGGCATTTTAATAGAATTTTTCCAAATTTAACGAAATATGTGTTGTGGGAGTTAATGTCTAAAGAGTGAAGTCAAAAATCCTAGTTGAAGAATGGAAAGTTAGGGTGTTCAAGTCAATTGGCTATGATCAAACTTCAAAGAACAAACGTAAGAGTTGCATGGTGAGATGAGAATTCAATAAATAATTTGTTCAGGACCATAAGTTATCAGTCACCGATCCAAGGAATAACTGGAAGATGTAGGTTGTTGCTCAACTAGGAGGATTGTTGTCTCTTTTATGTTGGTGCCTACATTTTTTAATGTAATTCTTAGCTTGTGGAATAGAATATCTTGTAGGTTGGTTCTTATGAAAGTTTTATGTCGGTGCTTACATTTTACAAGGAATTTTACAAAATATTTAAAAAGAGAAAATGTGTGTGTTTCTAATGTAAATAATTTTTTTCATAATTGATGTGGATCAAATGTTTTAAAAGATTAAAAAAAGTTAAAAATCATGAAATACAGGTTTATATCACCTCTCTATATTTCCAAGAAAAATCCTCCCTCATACACATAGACATCCTAACTCCACCCCATAACCCACAAACACATATATAAGACAACAAAAAACAATGTAAGATAGATCTATAGTCATGCGAGTATATAGGAAATCTAGAAAGTAGATAAGGTATAGGGTTATGCCAAGGAATTATTAGGAATGTACACCTATAGTATCAATATAGATAACTAGAAATTTGCAAATTAAATACTTAAGTATAAAAATTCTTTTATCCCTTATCTAATTGAAGTGAAATTTCTATGACAATCATGCTGCAAATATGACACAATGATATTTGATGGGATCCCATGATTTCAGCTTGAATCAATAGAAATGGGGTAAATAGATACTCTAAGGCCTGTTTCTCCTCTATGCAACCCCTTTACACATGGTAGCCCTTGGGTAAGGATCGAACTATATTAGATGACTATGATCAACAATATAACCATTTTTTCTATAGATAACAGATTTCCATTGTTGGCATTATGGCTAATCTATTTTCCTTGATGGCAATATGTTCCTTATGTAAACTTGGATATAATATGATGGTTTCTAAATTAATGTAGATGACAAGGATGTTGCTATAGGTATTCATAAATGAGGATGTATTTTGGTAGCCTCAGTACATGCTTCACTAGAATAGATGGGAATTGTGAAGTTTCAAAAGTTTGTGTGACCCTTGTGAATAACACCTTATTACACAGGTCCTATGAAAAAAAGTTGCATTCATAATCTGAATGGTGGAAAATTAGATACCAAGCGTAATTACCATGGAAATTTCCCATGATAGTAACTATGGTAGCAATGTCTATTTGATCCCATCAATAAACACTAACAACATTACTAAAAGATTTTCCTGATGTATTGGAAAAGGAGAAAGTTATATAAGGAGATGGAGATAAAGGAGATATGAGTGTAATATAATTAATAATTCATCTGTGATATACTTTTAAGCATTTGTTCACTAGGGAGGGAGGAAAAGGTTCATAAATAAAAGAGTTGAAATTGTAGAATATATGATGGATTGAATTTCTTGTTTGAATGACTAACAATGAAATATCTGTGATTATGGTAGAATTATGATCATGACTATATATGCGAAGATATGTAGCATTCGACAATATGTGTGTAGAGACTTGGGTTTGACAAGTGATTTGCAGTGAAGTTTTGTTTCATTAATTTAAAGATCTATGCACACTTTTGATTCTATATAGTCACGTACATATGTGAGTATGCCTCACAGTAGTCACATATATATTATGAAATAATTTGTTTAGATTGCTTGCTAATTTGGGTCTTGGTATTCACTATACTGAAAGATATACACAAGTTTTATGCATGACAAGGACATATATATACAGATCTAGTTAAAGAATGCCGCGTATACATTCAAAGTTGAATTTGATTAGGGTTTCAATTTTTGTTGACAATTGATGATGTCTATTCTATTTTCTATTGTCTCTCAATGATGTCTTGATCATGATAATCTGTGTTTTACAGTTATGGTTGGATTGATTTTTTTGTTGCTTGGTATATTAATCAGTGATGAAATTGTATTCAGTAAGTGATTAGTTATTGTGATGGCTCAGTATTTCAGTGATTCAATGATTGGTACATAGATTCAGATTGATAGTGTTTTGATATAAGGAGAATTGGTGTTTGTATGTGGGTTTTACGTAGAGTAAGTGCCTATATACAACATAATACTTTAGTGTGGTCACATATAAATTTTGATGTTAATATTGATCAGGGTTTGGAGTGATTGTACAATGCTTGTGTGATGATTGTCTTGTATCTATTAACATGATTAATTAGTGAATTATTGAATATTTGACATGTGATAGTATTATTTGGCATTGTAATGATTTGATATTCAGTTCAATGATTTGTTTCATTCTATACTTAGTAGCTTAATGTTTCAGTTATTCAAATTTTTTGATTCAGTATTTTTGTTTGGGCTTATTGCTTTTGTGAGTCTAGTCAGAAAATTTGATGAAAGGTAACCTAAATCTTTTTATGATTGATTGGTAGCTGGATCTAGTGTGACATATGATCAAACATGGTCCACGAAGTACTGAGGGTTGCAATCTTCAATCAGGGGGTAGGATCTCCCTTCTAGAAAAACATGGTAAACAAGATCAGGAGGTTGTAGTTCCCTTCTAGTGGGCGTTGGAGAACAATTAGAGGTTGTAGCTCCCTTCCAGTGGGTGTTGGAGAATAATTGAAGGTTTTAGCCTCCTGTAGAGACGTTCTTTGTGTGTTGTACATAGTTTATGATGGTAGAAGATAATGATTCAATTATTTTTCATTATAATAAGACAATAACATAGAGACGACAACAACGGTGGTTCTCTCCAACATTGAGTTTCCACTTAAAATCGTACTGTTCATATGGGTGGATATGTTGTTTATGTGTTATGATTTATTTTTTCTTTATTACATACTAAATGGCTAATGAACTAATAATTTAATGATTAAGTTAAACATTTAATGGAATTTCTAAAAAATTAAGTAATTAGAACATACGTAGTTTGCATTCACTAAAGTCACGTACAAATGTGGGTTACATGAATAACAATAGTGTTCATAATTCTAAATGTGAAATAGGAAGTTAAATTGAATTAAAAATATTGAACATCCCTGCAATTATTTTTCCAAACATTTGGTCTCAGAGCAGATCCCTTAGAAGAAGTTTTATCACTTAAAGGGAGATCTATCAAGATGAGCAGTCCAAAGGGAGTATCTTCTACCAAGAGACCTTTGTTTAGTCAAACTAACTTTATGGTTTGGAAAATCAAACTGAGATCATATTTACAAGCACTAGGAGCTAATATATGGGGAATTGTTGAAGCTGGATATCAATATCCATCCTCCATTCCCACAGATGATGCAGGAAAGAAAGAATATGAAAATAATGCAAAGGTTGTAAATTATATCTTTGGAGAATTGGTTGAATCTAAGTTTGTGAAATTCATGCATTTGGGCATGAAAAATCAATATGGTTTAACCTTGTTGAAATCTATGAAGGTGACTCTAAGGTAAAAAGTGCTAAACTTAATTCTTATATAACTCAGTATGTATCTCTTAGAATACATGTGATGAATGCATTACAAGTTTTTTCATTAGAGTAGATGAGATCATTAACACTATTAAAGGCTTGGGGGATGAAATAGATGATATTGTTGTTGTTGAAAACATTTTGATATCACTAACCCCAAATATTGATTCGAAAGACTCTACCATTAAAGAAATGCAAGATTTGAATAATCTCACCATTAAACAACTCCAATTTACCTTGAAAACTTATGATATGAGAAAATGGGATACATCAAGTGTTAGAGAAGAAACATTTAAAGCCACGAAAAAAGGAAAAGAAAAGGAAGAGACTAAAGACACAAGTTAAATTTCAGATGAGGAAGAAGTTAATTTTGTGAAGCTACAAGTAGCATCTCTTAGGTTCATAGGTAAGCCTCCTTTCAAAAAATTTTATTGTGGAAGACTAGGTCACTATGCTTCTAAGTGTCCTTATAAATACAATTATGAAAAAGGAAATGTTGTTCCAAAGAAGAATATTAAAAGAGGTTTTACTGGCAAGAAAAAAAAGTATATGTGTGAGGATAGTGAATATAGTTCCAACAATGAGGATGATGAATTAGATCAAGACTCTCAATTACTTATGGCATTAAAACAACAATGTGCATATGAGTATGATGATAGTGACGACTTTATGGATGCTCTAGAAGCAATTGATAGACTTACAGTCATAAACAAGAATTAAGAAAATGAAATCAGTGTTTATAAAGAAATAACTTAGTTGAAGAAATAAACCAGATAAAAATCTATTTAGAAGAGGCCAAATTAGTGGAAGAATCCTTTAAGAAATAACTCCAAGAAAGGGAAAACCACTGTGAAAATTTAGAACTTGAAATTATGGGTCAAAGAGAAGAACTAGCGAAAACAAAGGCTCTAAATCTTAGATTTTCTAAAGGATGTGAATATTTAGATGAAATAATTAAGGTTTAGCACACTCCACTAATCAAGGGAGGTCTAGGATATAATACAATTGGTTAAACATCAGAACCTATGAAATCCTATGAAACAGGTACAAAAATCTATGTCAATTGTATAAGAGGAAGCAATCACTAGAATAGTAGGACTGAATAATAGAATAAAGTGTCAAATTAATTTTAAGGAAAGAGAACATTTCCATGAACAAAGGGAAAGCTACTCATGAATGTATTATACTCCCAAGTATTCTTACCTCAATGGTCAATGCTTCATTTCGCATAGCTTTTGTCATAAAGAAGTTCATTTTGTTACTTATAAATGATTATGACTAGAGAAGAAGGAAAACAACATAATGAAAATAGGCTAAAAATATATTCTTATAATGCATTCTCCCCTATTCAGAATGAAGTTGAATGTTCTATTTACAATAAATTTTCTCATGAAGAAACTGAATGCAGAAGCAAGATGAATTCATCTTATGAACATGTGCGGAACTCAGAAGCTCCCAAGGCATGCGAAAATAAAATTACTTCCTATGAAAATTGTGGTCTAGCATTTTATGTGGGAGATCAAGAGAATTTATGGTACATTGATAGCAGTTGTTCAAAGCATATGATAGGTGATAGAGATAAGTTTTTTTATTTTAATCAAGTTGTTAGGTACCTATACTACTAGTGTAACCCCTTCTTGCTATTAGTGCAACTCCCTTATTGTATAATTCTGCCCATATAGTCCCCATTTTGTTATTATTGTGCCCCATAAAATCTTGTTATTGTTATTGTTGTGGCCCTATAATATTATTATTATGTAGGCTCTGATTGTATAGGGACCCCTTAGACTGCTATATATAGAAAGGAGGTTTTGTGATTTGTATCATCCAAGAATTTTTCATTTTTGTAATGTAATTGAGTTTCCCCCTCGAAGAGGTGGATTTTGAAGTCGTTGATCTATCCTTTCTTCTATTTTTTGAGTTCGTTACATAACATTTGGTATCAGAGCTTTGGATTCTAGGGTTCCTCTACTTCAAATAGGTCATCATGGAATTTTTGCTATAATGTTTTTTCTACAAAGTTTCAGAACCTCAAACTAAAACGCATTTGAGCTGAAATCCTAATAAACCTTGGGTCTGATTTCTAGATATTGACATACAATAGTTTTCTAGATATGATCTATGGAAGTTTGGGTTTTTGCAGACTCCCGAGTTATATCTCAAATAGGTGACCTATGTAAAATCATCATAATTTTGTCCATGAGCATCAAATTGAAGTTTTGTAGAGAAGAAGAGAATGGATTGTATCTTTCTATTTATAGTTTCCAGTTCCGAAGGTTGAAACACTGACACATGGCACCTCGTACAAGTTCACTCTACTGAATCAGTCTATAATCAGGACGTCATGGAATATTTGGAATAACTCCTTTTTGGAGAATCCAATCTTGATCAGACTTGTGGGGTTTGTAAGAGGATGCAGAGGGCTACCACATGATAAAATTTCAAACCTTAGAGATCTACAATTATAGAGATACAATAGATTGAATATCTAGCTCCTACAGAGCGAAAGAAAATGTGTGTAATCTTTTTAAAATTTTGCATAAGTTTCATTTGAAAAAATACCTTGAAGTAAATCAAAGGGAATAGTGAAGCATAATTATCATTAATGGACTCCACAAATAAATAAAATGGGAACACCAAGTAATCAACCTAAAATCTCTATCATGACTCATCAGGAAGAGGGATAAATGCAACATAATATATCAAAATTAGAAGACCAAGTGCAACAAATTTCACTCTAAAAAAAGTAACAGAAGTTAAGATGTATGGTTTAAATAAATGTGTGGAATATAGGATGAATGGAGTGGAAGCTAAGATTGATGGCATGGAATCTAGGATCGATGGTTTAGAACTAAACATTGAAGATTTGAAGAAAGACATGCAAGGTTTGTGTTATGAAACTAGCTCATAAAAAGGTAGAAAAGATATATCAATGACTTGAAAATCAGTATCTTCGAGGGGACAACCTCCTTTACATTACACAAATGAAAAATTCTTGGATTATACAAATGACTAAATCTCCTTTTTATATATAGTAGTCTAAGGGGTCACAATATAATCATTGCCACATAACAATAGTGGGTTTCTATGGGGCACACTAATAACAATATGGGGACAATAGGGGCACAATAATAACAACAAGGGATACAATGACAATAGTAATGGGGGGAATCACTAGCATTATGGGGACCTAACATGCCCCTCTCCTTCAAAAATGTGTTGTCCTCAATGCTTCAGTAGTGCTAGAAGCTTCTGCATAAAATTCTCATCCTCCCATGTGGAATCTTCATAATGTAAGTTCTTCCACTTGATCAGATACTCCAAAATTGATCAATTTTGTACTTGTCGAGTTCTTGTTTCTCTGACTACTTCAGGATATGATATGATTTTTTCCTTCCTCGTTAAGTTTTGGAAATATTTTTTGATCTGGGATCTTGTCACCTATAAACTTATTTAAACATGAAACATGGAAAGTTGGGTGCACTCGAGAAGTTATAGGAAGCTCCAATTTGTATGCCATAGTACCAATATTTTGCAACACCTTGTATGGACCGTAATACTTTTGTGATAATTTATTATCGTTATTAGCTTTCTTGAAGGAAATTTGTTTATATGGTTGTATCTATAGGAATACCAAGTCACCTACATCAAAAATTATTTCATTGTTATGTTGATCTTCCTATTGTTTCATTCTATTCTACGCCAAAGTGAGGTTATCCTTTAAGAGATGGAGAACTTGTTGTTGAAGCTTGATGTGATCTTCCACTTATTGAACCTTAGAATTTTCTCTTAAACACGATGTGATAGATGGTGGATGATATCCATAAAGTGCCATAAATGGGGTCATTTTTGTTGTAGTATGGAAGGAAGTGTTATACCACCATTCAGCCAGAGGCAACCATTTCACCCATTGTGTTTGTTTATCAGAGACAAAGAAACAAAGATATCCTTCCAAACATTTCTTTACTATCTCAAGTTTCCCATCAGATTAAGGATACTAATATGAGCTATGAGCTAACTAAGTACCAAGACAAGAAAATAATTATGTCCAAAAATTTCCTGTGAAAATGGGATCTTTTTCGCTTACAATAAAATTTGGGTTTCCATGTAGCTTTTGAATTGTTTCCATAAATGCATTACAAGTGCAGTGGCTTTAAATGGATGAGATAATGCACAAAATTGTGCATACTTGGTAAGTCTATCAACTACCTAAGCTTGTGATAAAATCCATCGAAACCTCCTGCCAACATTTCCTTGGACTGGATAAAGGTTGTAACAGACATGGGGCTTTAATCGTTTCAACTTTATTTTGTTGGAAAACCAAATATTCTGCCAGAAAAATTTTAATATCCTATTTAAGACCTTCCCAAAAAAAATCATTCTTAACCCTGTGGTAAGTTTTTAAAAATATTGAGTGCCCTCCTATGGGAGAAGTGTGCAATTCCATGAGAAAATTTTGTTTGAGTTGGCAATTCTTACCCAAGTACAAACGATATTTGTACCATAATGAATCATTTTTCCAGCTAAATGTATCATATGTACTAGGATCTTGTTGTAACTTTTGAATGAGTTCCCACACTTCTTCATCATTCTTCCATTCATCCCTTGCTTCTTTTATCCAATCTAGTTGGATAATAGAAATGACACAAACCAATGCTTTCACATCCTCATCCTTTCTTCAGAGTGCATCCACATCTTTATGACACATTCTTTTTTCTCTTTTGAAGATAATTGTTATATACCTAGGGGGGGTAATATGGGGTACTGAGGGAGGTACCCAAGGTAATAATGTAATAATGGGATGGGCCATAGTAATAAATAAGGTGGTTAACCCATGTCATGTAAGGGACCACAAGTAGTTAATAATAATGTAAGGGGCCCATGGTATTAGTTGATGGTATGAGGAAACCATGGGAATGATGCATGGTATTGTATGTATGAGGCCTATATAGAGGCTAGAGACTCCACATGGAGAGACATGAAGAGAAGTATTCTTATATGAACAGGCATATAGCTTGTGGAGTATTCTCCTTCCTTAAGGAGTGAATGTATGGTGTTGCCCTACCTTAAGAGTTTTGATAATAAAGAAGCATTTCATTCTATTTCTATCTTTTTATTCTTGGGTTATTTCTATTATCATAATGTTTCCGGTTTAGATCTACAACAAGTGGTATCAAAGCACTTTCTTGGGCACAAAAGTGGAGAATTTTTTTTTACTTTTTGCAGGATTTCAAGGGTGGCGAGTTTGCAGATCAGATCTGTACGTTTTGATTCAAGATATATAAAATATGATTGCAAATCTATATTCTTTGTGAAAAAATAGCCGATTTCAAAAAAAAATCGGTCAAATCGGAGTCCGGATGAAGGAGATATCGTTGATTTAACAATCAATGGGGTTGCAGATAATTTTTTCAGGGCATCGAGTTTCCGGAATATATCTAGATGTCCTGGTGCAAGGTATACAAGATCTAATTGCATATCTCGCATCTCTGTGAAAAAAAACCCAATTTAAAAAAAAAATCAGTCGAATCGGAGTCTGGATGAGGGAGATATCGCTGATTTAAAATCAACGTTTTTTTCAGAAATTTCGGGTGACGACGGGAAAGTAGCAGCGCAGATCTGAAATTCCAATGTCTGAATCAGGATTTCTATCACATGGGCAGATGCAGAATGGTTGTTCCATTTCCAAAAATAGGTTATAATAAAGATTCTGAGCAATATTGACGAAACTGTGAAATTTTCAAATTTTCTCCAAGTAGGTGAATTCTTTTCAAACCTTCATGGCTTCTAGCAAGGAATTTTTTACAGGAAAAGATGATGGTCCGACTATTGAAGAACTCATAAAGGAACTAAAGCATATATTTGGGACATATTGGAGGGGTAAAGTGTGGTTATTTTTAATAGATGAGGCTGCCAAATGGTGGTGGAATTCACTTGACCTCAAGGAGTTGACCAAACTTTCAGATGAAGAATTTGAAAAATTACTTCTAGACATATGGTCTCATGTCAGAAAACAAGATAAGGAGAAACATGTGGGTATATCCTTATTACAGGTTCATGGATTGATTCGAAAAGAGAAGATCATTGTTTCTATAAATCCTAGTTGCAAGCATAATTTCATCAATGTTAATTTGGCAAAAAAATTGCAAGTTCCAACAAAAAACATTGAAAATACACAAGTTGATGATGAGAATGTTCAAGTATATAAGGATTTGAAGATTTCTATGGATAAGTATGTGTGGCATGGTAATTTTTATACTTCAAAGACTGATAATATGGATGCTGTTTTGGGATACCCATGGGTGGAATCAATGTGTACTATCAATATTAATGTGCAGAAGAAATTCCTGAAGCTTTGGTATAAAAAGAAGAAAATTACATTACAGGATATCTCCATCAATAAACAGGTAGAGTCCATGAAGGTTGATGCAGAAGATGTTCCAGGGACTGACATATCAGATGATGAGCAGTTGATGGTTGACAATAAAACACAAACAGAGGTGGAAGCCGAAAAGGTAACAAGTGTTGACACATCTGATGAGGATTCAGTGGTTGAAGTCATATTGACACCACAACAGGCACCACAACCGGGTGAATTAAGGAAGAAGACACTGTGGGTTAAAACTTCAACATATCATCACCCACATCACCCTGCAAGACAACCATCAAGATGGCAACCAGTTAGTCACAAGGACAACAACCCCCGCAAGGTAAATAGGGAGAAGCGAAGATCCACCTACTACACATCAACACAGAAGAGCTACCACGGTCAACTTCCATCTCAAGCGAGCGACGCACCAACGAGATCGAGGGTTCACCTTTCTCTTGGATGGCTAGATGCACGTGCATGGTACCAGTGGACTACTCTTTTGAGTAGATCTTATTATTTGTGTTCTTCCCATGTTTCGGGGATGAAACATGCTAAGGGGGGTGGAATGTTATGTACCTAGGGGGGGGTAATATGGGGTACCGAGGGAGGTACCCAAGGTTATAATGTAATAATGGGATGGGCCATAGTAATAAATAAGGTGGTTAACCCATGTCATGTAAGGGACCACAAGTAGTTAATAATAATGTAAGGGGCCCATGGTATTAGTTGATGGTATGAGGAAACCATGGTAATGATGCATGGTATTGTATGTATGGGGCCTATATAGAGGCTAGAGACTCCACATGGAGAGATATGAAGAGAAGTATTCTTGTATGAACAAGCATATGGCTTGTGGAGTATTCTCCTTCCTTAAGGAGTGAATGTATGGTGTTGCCCTACCTTAAGGGTTTTGATAATAAAGAAGCATTTCATTCTATTTCTATCTTTTTATTCTTGGGTTATTTCTATTATCATAATGTTTCTGGTTTAGATCTACAACAATAATATTTGTTGTAAAATGTATTTAAGACTATCATGATCTCGTTTTACCTTGAAGTGTCTTTGCATTAGGTAGGGTTTCCATTTCTTAAGTGCATGTAGTATTTCCAACATTTCCTTCTCATAAATAGGTTTGTGTAAATACTTTCCCTTGATTGGATGACTTTCAAAAGAAATGGCTCTTTCCTCTTGCATTAAAACAACACCAATTCCATCTCCTGATGCATCACATTCCACAATAAAGGTTTCTGTGAAGTTTGGCATAGCTAAGACTGGTGCTTGGCACATTTCCTCTTTAAGATTTTCAAAGGCCTTTATTGCTTCTGGAGTCCATGAAAATGCATCTTGCTTCAATTATTTTGTTAAAGGTGCTACTATTTCCCCATAATTATTAACAAAATTGTAATAACATCCTTTCAACCCGAGAAATTCTCGTAGATTCTTTATGGATGTGGGGATTTTCCATTTGTGAATGGCTTTGGTTTTGCTCGTGTCTACCTTCACACCTTCAGGAGATACAATATGACCCAGATATTCCACCTCTTGTACTCCAAAGAAAATTTGCAACTTTTTGAATATAATTGTTTCTCCTCTATTACCTTGAGCACCCTGTCCCCCTGTTCAACATGATCCATCCAATACTTTTTATAGATTAGTATAAAATCAAAAAATACTAAGACAAATTTTGTAAGGAA
This sequence comes from Pinus taeda, assembly GCA_000404065.3. Lineage (NCBI taxonomy): Eukaryota > Viridiplantae > Streptophyta > Pinopsida > Pinales > Pinaceae > Pinus > Pinus taeda. The sequence goes on along the minus strand of APFE031255489.1, from coordinate 78,134 downwards.
GGGTTTGAAAACAGAATTCATCAAACCTTGAAATGTAGAAGGGGCATTGGTAAGGCCAAAAGGCATGAAGAAAAAATGGTAATGACCCTCATGAGTTCTAAATCTTGATTTTGGAATCTCTTTAGTCTTCATTCTGATTTGATGATATCCTAAATGAAGATCCAACTTGGTGAAGTAAATTGATCCATGCAATTCATCAAATAATTCATCAATGGCAGGAGCAGGAAAATTATATTTAATAGTGATCTTGTTGAGCTCCCTGTAATATGGACGCATGCGCCATGACCCATCCTTCTTGTGCACCAATACTACTGGAGTAAAGAAAGACCTTTGATTAGGTTGAATTATACTAGCCTCTAACGTTTCTACAACCATATGTTCAACTTCACTCTTTCAGGCATAAGGATATTTGTAAGGCCTGATGTTTGTAGGAACACTTCCTAGAATCAAATGAATAGCATGATCATGATCATGAATAGGTCAGAGGTCTTATGGATTCTCAAATACCTTGGAATGATTGTCCAATACTTTTTGGAGATCTGGAGAAATAGATGATTTCGATGTGGGAACCTCTAGTGAACATAATTGTGCAATTACGCCTCATTGTTCTCTCTTTAGAATATTTGTCATTCCCTTAGAGTTGATTGCATTTCTTGGTTTCCCTATGATACCCCTTAATTCAGCATCCTTTCCTTCCGAATAAAATCTCATGAAAAATTCTTGAAAATTAAAAGCTATTGTACCGAAGGATTGTAGCCATTAGACTCCTAGTACAACATCATCACCACCCATTAGAATGGAAAGCATTGGGATATTCAATACATATTCTCCCATGGATAGCTTCGTATTATGGCACTTCCTAGAGAAATTTATGCTTCCTCCACTTGCCATGATCACTTGACACTCTCGTGCTGGATATAAGAAGAAATTTAATTCCTTAGCTATCTTACAATGAATAAAATTATAGGTAATTCCTGAATCAATCAACATTATTACCTTTTTCTTCCTGATATGTCCTTCTATCTTGATGGTTTGAGGAGTGGTAGTTTTGGCCAATGGATTACAAGGTATGGTTGGATTCATTCATTCTTTCTCCAGGGTTTTTTTCCTAGTGTATATCCTCTTATTTTAACGTTTCTTGTTCCTTTTCTTCCTTCTCTTCAGAATCTATGTAAAATAATTTCTTCTCAGGACAGTTATGACCTTTAGCATATTTACTATCACAATTGTAACAAATCCATTTTTCTCTTTTTTCTTCCAATTGTTTTTGTGTCAACCTTGTAGGTTGTGGAAGGCTAGGGGCAACAACATTTTCATCTTTATAGTTGTGAGTGGTAGGCTTCCTTGTTGCGATAATTTTGCTTTGCATTTTTCTTGCCAACCTGAATGCCTTCTCCAATGAGTCAGGTTCCGAAAGGTGAACCGCATGTTGGATGTTATTCATTAAATTTCATATGAGCACATCAATCCTATGCTCCTCTAGAATATCTTTTACCCTTATATTCATTTTTTGGAAGTCCTCAATGTGCTCCATCATTGAACCCTTTCGTTCAAGATTTATTAATTTGCTATAAATTTTTTTTCTTTTTTTATCATCATAATGTGCTATAATTTCTTCTGTAAAAATTGACCAAGTTACAATTTTTTTACGAGAGCAAAGTCATTGATACCATACAAACTGATTTGGTTAGAAATATAAAATTTCAATATGTACCGTTTGTGTGTTTTGCACATTATGGATATCAAAATATAGTTTTATCTTTAGTATTCATGTTACAGGATCCTTTCCACCAAACTTCCTCATATCAATCTTTGGAACATCTTGGGTCTTCAACCCAATGTTAGAGTCTATGAAATCATGATTAACATTTATTTTTTTCTCATTATGAGTTTTCTCAATTACCTTTTCACCATTACGATGCCTTTATTGTCACAAATTTGTCAAACCTTCCATGTCCTTCTTCAACTCATCAATGTTTTCTTTCATTCCATCCATCTTAGCTTCCATGCCCTTATTTAAACTATCCATCTTAGCTTCTGCTACTTTTTGTGAGAGTGAGATTTGTTGCACTTGGTCTCATAATTTTGATATATCATGTTACATTTCTTCCTCTTCTTCATGAGTCATGCTAGAGATTTCCGGTTTCGTACTAGGTATTTCCATTTTATTTCTTCGAGGCATCAATTAATGATAATTATTTGTTAATATACCCTTTGAAATCCTTCAAACTAGTTTTTCAAACAATCTTATGCAAGATTTAAAAAAAATGAAACACCTTTTTACACATTGTAGGAGCTCCATATTGAATCTGATATATCTCTGAAATTTTGGATCTCCAAGGTCTGAAATTTCTAAGTATGGGAGACCTATGAGTTCTCTTTCCAGTGCCACCAGTCTGATCAAAATTGGATTCTCCAAGAAATTCTTATGCCCAATCGCCCAAGCTGACCCGATAATACATGTTTTTAGTAGAATGAACTTGTACGAAGTTCCATGTGTCACTGTTTCAACCTTAGAACCCGAAAATGATGCACATAAAACTAAATTTCATTGTATTTCTAAAAATTCTTATGAAATTTTAATGTAATACTCAGAGAGAAGGTTATGACAATTTTCCCAAGGTCACATGTTTGGGATGTAATTTAGGAGCCTGCAAAAATCCTAAGTTCCTTAGATCATATATCCAAAAATATTGAGATACAAGACCTGAAATTTAGCCTTGAGGATCACCACAACTTCATATCAAATGGGTTTTATTTTTAGCTTATGAAAAATCACAAAAAAATCACTATAGCGAAAATGCCACAATGGCCTATTTTGGAGTACTAAAACCACAGAATTCAGAGCTCTCATACCAAATGTTATGAAACCAACTCACAAAAAGATAGAAACGATAGATCAACAACTTCAAAATCAGCCTCCTCGAGGGGGAAACCTCCTTTACATTATAGAAATGAAAAATTCTTGGATGATACAAATGGCTAAACCTCGTTTCTATATAGAGGATTCTAAGCGGTCACAATCTAATCAAAGTCGACATAACAATAATAATATAAGGGCACAATAATGACAATAGTGGGCTTCTATGTGTCACACTAATATCAATATGGGGACAATAGGGGCACAATAATAACAATAAGGGACACAATGACAATATTAATGCAGGAATCACTAGTATTATAGGGACCTAACAACTTGAAAGGAAGTTTGGCAAAGTTGCTTCAAGAAATGCTTCCTGATGGTGAAACGGTGGTGGAGAAAAGTCATGATGAGAACAAAAGAAATGTTAATCATGATTCCCTAGAACCTAATGTTGGATTGAAGATCCACCATGTTCCAAAGATCAATATGAGGAAGTTTTATCGCAAGGATCTCGTAACATGGATAATACAGATGCAGTAATATTTTGGCCTCCATGATGTGAAAAACAAACAAAAGGTACTCATTGCAACTTTATACCTAGAACCCAATCTATTTTGTTGGTATTGATGGATTTTACCTCATAAACAAATTGTCACTTGGTCAAATTTTATGGAGGAAATTATAACACATTATTATGATACAAAAATCAATAACTTATTTAGCCTATCGATAAATATAAAACGAAAGGGTTCAATGGTGTAGCAGATTCAGGAATTTAAAAAATTAAATAAAAGAGTAAAATATATTCTAGAGGAGCATACAATTAATGTGTTCATATTAACTTTAAAGGATACCATCCAAAATTCAATTCACCTATGCGAACCTAGCCTATTGGAGAAGACATTCAAATTGGCAGGAAAAATTAAAAGCAGAATTATGGCAATAAGGAAGCCTACCACTCACAACTGTAAATGTGGAAGTGTTGCTTCCCATAGCCTTTTGTAACCTATAAGGTTGACACCACAAAAATTGGAAGAGAAAAGACAAAAAGGGATTTGTTATAGTTGTGATAGAAAATATGCTGAAGTTCATAAGTGTGCTCAGAAGAAATTTTTTTACATAGCTTATGAAGAGAAGGAAAGGAACAAGAAACATCTAAAGAAGAGGATATACACCAGGAACCAAACCTAGAGAAAGAAGAAATGAATCCAACCATATCTTGTAATGAATTGCCATGAATTACATCTCCTCAAACTCTCAAGATAGAAGGACATATCAAGAAGAAAAAGGTAATAGTTTTGATTGATTCGGGTAGTACCCATAATTTTATTCATTTTAAGATAGACAAGGAATTCAATTTCTTCCTATATCTAGCACTAGAGTGTCATGTGATGGTTGCAAATGGAGGAACCATAAATTTCTCTAGAAAGCACCGTAATATCAAGATATTCATAGGAGAATATGTAATGAATAGTTCAATACTCCCCATTCCAATGGGTGGTGCCAAGGTTGGACTAGGAGTCTAATGGTTACAATCTTTGTGTATGATAGCTTTTAATTTTCAAGAACGTTTCTTAAAAAAAATTGGGAAGGAAAGGAAGTTGAATTAAGGGGTATCATAGGGAAACCAGGAAATATAATCGACTCTAACAACATGAAAAATCTTCTAAATAAAGAACAATGGGGTGTAATTCCACAATTATGTTGCTTAGAGGTTCCCACATTGAAATCATCTATTTATCAAGATCTCCAAAAAGTTTTGGACAGTAATTTCAAGGTATTGGAGAATGCCAAAGGCCTCCCACATATTCATCATCATCATCATACTATTCATTTAATTCTACGAAGTGTTTCCCCAAACATCAGGCCTTATAGATATCCATATGCCCAATATAGTGAAATTGAACATATGGTTGCAAAAATGCTATAGGTTGGTTTAATTCAACCTTGTCAAAGCTCTTCCTTTGCTCCAGTGGTATTGATTCACAAGACGGATGGATCATGGTGCATGTGTTCAGATTATAGGATCTGAACAATATTACTATTAAAGATAGATTTCCCATTCCGATCATTGAAGAATTATTGGATGAATTACATGGAGAAATTTAACTCACCAAGTTTGATCTTCATTAAGGATATCATCAAATAAGAATGAAGGTTGAAGACATTCCAAAAAAATTATTTACAACTCATGAGGGTCATTATGAATTTCTGGTGATGCCTTCTGGCCTTATCAATTCACATTCTACATTTCAAGGTTTTATGAACTCCATTTTCAATCCCTTCCTTAGAAAATTTGTGTTAGTATCTTGTGATGATATATTAATCTACAAAAGGTCTTAGAAGGATCATGTTCAACATGTTAACAGGGTGCTCAAACTATTGGAGGAGAAACAATTATATGCAAAAAGATCCAAATGTTTCTTTGGAGTACAAGAGGTGGAATATTTAGGTCATATTGTATCTCATAAAGGTGTTAAGGTAGACCTTAGAAAAATTAAATCCATTAAGGAATAAAAAATCCCACATCCATAAATCTTCTGCGAGTATTTTTTAGATTGATATCGTATTATTGCAAGTTTGTTAAGAACTAAGGGAGAATAAGAGCACCTCTTACAACATTACTGAAGAAAGATGCATTTTCTTGGACTCAAGAAGCAACGAAGGAATTTGAACATCTTAAATAGACAATGTGCCAAGCACTAGTGTTAGCTACGTCAAACTTTGAAAAACCTCTATTGTGGAATGTGATGCCTCAAGAAATGGAATTGGTGTTGTTTTAATGCAAGAAGAAAGACTTATTTCTTTTGAAGGCCATCCAATCAAAGGTAAGTATTTAAATGAAGCTATTGATGAGAACGAAATGTTGGAAATACTACATGCACTTAAGAAATGTCGACCTTGCCTAATCGGAAGACACTTCAAGGTAAAAATGGATCATGATACTCTTAAGTACTTTTTAGAACAAACATTATCTTCAAAAGAACAGGGAAAATGGGTCACAAATATGTTTGGTTATGACCTTGAAATCATATACAAAAACTGAAAGCAAGATGTTGTTGCAGATGCACTCTCAAGAAAGGATGAGGATGTGTAGGCATTGTTCTGTTCCATTTCTATTATCCAACCAGATTGGATAAATGAAGTAAGGGATGAATGGAAGAATGAAGAAGAAGTGTGGTCACTCATTGGAAAATTTTAGCAAGATCCCAAGACATATGATACATTTAGCTGGAAAAATGATCTATTATGGTATATAGATTGCTTATAACTTTGTAAGAATTCCCAACTCACACAAAAGATTCTTATAGAATTGCACACCTCTCCCCTAGGAGGGCACTCAAGATTTTTAAAAACTTACCACAGGGTTATGAAAGATTTTTTTGGGATGGAATTAAATATGATATTAAAAAGTTTGTGGCAAAAAGTTTGGTTTGCTAACAAAATAAAGTTGAGACAACAAAGAACCCAGGTCTGTTACAACCTTTATCCATTCCAAGTCAATGTCGATAAGAGCGTTCAATGGATTTTATCATAGGTTTACCCAAGTCTGAAGGAAAGAGTGTCATCATAGGGGTAGTTGATAGACTTACCAAGTATGCACAATTTTGTGTGTTATCTCATCCATTTAAATCCAGTATAGCTACTACTGCATTTATGGAAACAATTGAAAAGCTACATGGACACCCAAAGATTATTGTTAGCGATAAAGATCCCATTTTCACTAGTAACTTTTGAAAAAAATTATTTTCTTGTTTGGGTACTCAGTTTTCTCATAGCTCATCTTATAAGATCACCAATCTTGTGGGAAAACTGAGATAGTGAACAAATTTTTGCAAGTATATCTTTGTTGCTTTGTATCTGATAAACAGACATAATAGGTCAAGTGGTTGTCTCTAGCTGAATCATGGTATAGCACTTCCTTCCATAGTGTAGAAAAAATGACCCCATCTATGGAACTTTATGGATATCATCCACAGTCCATCGCATCATCTTTAAAAGAAAATTCTAAGGTTCAAGTAGTGGAAGATCACATCGAGCTTCAATAAGAAGTTCTCAATCTCTTAAAGGATAACCTCACTTTGGCATAGAATAGAATTAAACAATAGGCATATGAACCTCTAAGCAAAATAAGCTTTGATGTAGGCGGCTCGGTATCAATACGACTACAAAAATACAAACAAATGTCCCTTAAGAAAGCTGAGAAGAATAATTAATTATCATCAAAGTATTATGGTCCATATAAGGTGTTACAAAATATTGGTACTATGACATACAAATTGGAGCTTCCTCCATATTCCCGAGTACAGCCAGTTTTCCATTTTTCATATTTAAAGAAGGTTATAGGTGAGAAGATCCTAGATCAAACAATATTTCTAGAACATCACGATGAAGGAAAAATCATATTGGAACATGAAGCAGTCACAGAAACAAGAAATTGACACCTACGAAATCGATCAATTTCAGAGTATCTCATCAAGTGGGGGAACTTACCTACTGAATATTCCACATGGGAAGATGACAATTTTATACATAAGCATCCAAAACTAGTCAAGCATTAAGGAAAACACCTTTTGAAGAAGAGTAGAATGTTAGGTCCCTATGATACTAGTGTAACCCCTTATTATTATTAGTTCAACTCCCTTATTGTATTATTGTGCCCATATAGTCCCCATGTTGTTATTATTGTGGCCCATAGAAGCCCACTATTCTTATTGTTGTCCCCCTACAATATTCTTGTTATGTGTGCTCTGGTTGTATTGGGACCCCTTAGACTCCTATATATAGGAAGGAGGTATTGTTATTTGTATCATGGAATAGTTGTTCATTTGTGTAATGCAAAGGAAGTTTCCCCCTCGATCAGGTTGATTTTGAAGTCGTTGATCTATATTTTCTTCTATTTTGTAAGATGGTTGCATAACAAAAATTAACAAAGAAAAGAATGTGACTTTTCGTAGTAATTCACCTAATACTATTAAAGGTAAATGATCTATTATATTAAAACAAAAGGTCAAAGTTGAGAATGTATTACTTTTTGATGGGATAAGACATAAATTGTTAAATGTTAGTCAAATGTGTGATCAAAGGTATGAATTTATTTTCACGTCAAAGAATTGTGTGTTAAGAAATTTTTATACATGTAAGACTATAATCAAGGGAATTAGGACTTGAGGAAATGTATATATCCTAAAAGGTGGAAAAGATCATTAATTTTTGAGAAAATGTAAGGAAAGTTGGCTCTGGCACAAAATATTGGGACACCTCACCTTTCCTCAACTATGCAAATAAGGAAAGAAAGGAATATTTCATGAGTTTTGAGACATATCTCCACCTAAAAATAGTATTTGAAAATCATGCCAATTTGGTAAGAAATCAAGATTTCAACTTAAAGCTAAAATATTCACTTCAGGTAAACCACTTGAACCTGTTCATATTGATTTATGTGGACCTATGAGAAAGAAGTCTCCTCATGGTGAATAATACTTAATGCTATTGATTGATGAATTTACAAGAATGTGTTGGGTTGGTTTGCTAAAGCGTAAAGATGAGGAATTTGAAAAATTTTAAATATTCAAGGCTATGGTGGAAAAGTAATTGGACTTAAAAATCAAATTTCTTAGATCTAGTAGAGGAGGAAAGTTAATATCAAACAAATTTTTCACTTTTTGTGAGTAGCATGGTATCAAAACACAATTTTCCATAACTAAAACTTCCCAACAAAATCCAGTAGCATAAATAACGAACAAAATAATTCAACAAATGGAACGTGCCATGCTCAATGTTACAAGAACACCTGTTGGGTAGCAGAAGCCCCACGGAACATGTATCGGGTGTGAAGCTTGGAATTTTGGGTAATATTAGGGTAAAACACTCTGCAGAAAGCACGAAGCGTGAGCTATAGTAGCTTGATTCAAAAGGTAGTCTGCCCGAAAATAATGTAAAGAAATAGTGAAGGAGTCGACTTGCAGTGGGATTGTGGGCCAGAGGAAGTATAAATAGAGTGAGGCTCTATGAAGGAAAGGCAGTTCAATTTTGGTTTTAAGTCCTAACATGTAATGGGTGAATAATCTAAGAGCAATTGTAAGTCTGATTCGAGGGAGTAAGGTAAAAGGTATAGGCTCTGCAGCTATGTCCACAGAGGCCTCAAAAGTTCGCAGCTATGTGTGTGGACCCCTGCAACTAAGTACGTAGGGTGGGTCTGGATGTATTGTTGAAGATTGATAATAAAGATAAGTTTCTTCTGAATTCTGTGTTAATTGTGATTTTACTCTTTTATGATAAATGAATTGTTATGATCTTGGCATTTGCTACTGTTGAATACATGTGAACTGGGTTAATCTTAATGCTCGAAGTAACCAAAAGTAATAAATGTTTGCTTAAAGACCATTTTAATTAGATCAAACTAGTAATAAGTGATTCAATCTGTAATAATCATGCTAAGGGTATTCAAATCTCCATGGATCTGGTGCAGCGCGAGGCTGCAGAGCAACGTGCGAGCCCCAAACTACATCCAAGACATCCCCAAGGTGCAGAAACTTGTTTCTAGCACCCTCCCCTGCTACCTCGGGTGAGACCTCAGTCCCTGGTTCGCGGGATGTTGCCGAAAGGGCCGGTACCTGTGGGATTTGTTTGGCTAAATAATTCTTCCGAACCTGGGTCAATCCCAAATAAGCCAAAAACACCTCACACGGTCCCAAGAGGAGGAGTACATAAAAATTCCGATATACTTAATGAGGCCCATCTTCGAGTAAATTGTGATAAAAATCCATATGGACTTTGGTATGGAAAACCTGCAACTTAAAAACACTTTAGAATTTTTCGAAGAATTGTTTTATAAGGAAAACTGATGATAAGCTTGTAACTGAATCTAGAGCAGATGAAGGAATACTTCTTATACACGCTTCTAGAAGAAAAGGATATAATTTTTATAATAAAAGGATCAAAAATATTGTTGAAAGTATAGATGTTGTGATTGATGAAGCATCCATTGGTACCAAAAGAGAAGTACAATTAGAGGATGAAAATCTCCCTTCTAATATAGAAGAAGTTGTAAGAGAAGAAAAAAGAGAAGATTCAAAAGAAGGAAATGAAAATTTAGGTGTGTCAGAAAAGACATCATTAAGGTACATTCAGAAAAATCCTCGTGAATCTTAAATTCTAGGTGATAAAGAAGTAGAAATACAAACTAGAAGAACATTTTTTGGATCATCAAGAAAGAAAAGATAAATGTTGGGTTAGCGTAATGAATTAAGAACGTAATCAAATAGAAACAAACCATACATGAAACAAAGTAATTGGGACAAAGTGGGGAATTCAAAACAAATTGAATGAAAATGGAGAAGTAGTTTGAAACACAACAAGACTTTTATGCAAAGGCTACACTTAGTAGGATTGGATAGACTTTGAAGAGACATTTACACCTTTAGCTAGACATGAATCCATAAGAATGTTTCTTGCATTTTCCATCTATTGTAACTTCAAGGTATATCTAATGGATGTTAAATTTGCATTTTAATTGGGGACCTACAAGAAGAAGTTTATATTGAAAAACTCAAAGGATTCATACTTATCAATGATTAAAATATTAGTTGTAAACTTAACAAGGTATTACATGGTTTAAAACATGCTCCTCATGCATGGTATTCTCCTCTTTTTAGGTCTCTTCAACAATAAGGATTCGAGGAAGGATTTGTAAATAGCAATCTATATATAAAATATGACAAAGACAAAATTTTGGTAGTAGTGGTTTACATTGATGACATCATGTTTGAAGGTAACATTGAATATATGAGTCAAAGATTTACTTCAACAATGCAAGATGATTTTAAATGTCTTTACTTGGTGAGCTAACATACATTCTCTATATTTAGGTTCATCAAACTATGGTGACAAGCGCTAGTATTGCAAAAAAGATGTTGCAACTCCTAGGCTACCAGTGTTACTTATCAACCCAGGGTTCGTACAAACTTGGAGGTGACAATGTTGTATGCACAAGCACATGTGAAGGTCCTACTTATTGTCATTGTTCGTCCGGCAAGAGACTGCAGGGGTTCCAAGCCAGACTTCTATAGAGTTAGAAGAATCTTGATTATTTTATGGAAGAAGAGAAAATCTACTCTAAGAAAGCTACTCTACAGCAGTAACGAAGAAAAAAAACATGTAATTCTAAATCACACCATATCCTAATTAACCATTTAAATAGTTATGCTAATCAGAATTGCTAAATCAACACTAAAGACATGCTGCTATTTAAGCTGCAGAAATAAACAACATGAAACCATACTAGTGTGTAAGCAAGAAAGTAAACTAAACTTGTTTTCACTTTTCTTGGTTTTTATGGCAGAATCAAGTATGCAAATTAACTATTCTTGTGGTTGTGACAGGTGGATAGAAGGTGATTGAGGATGTCTAGAAGGTTTATGGAGTGGTTGGATGCTATGGAAGGGTCCTAGGAGGCTTTTTGTGACTTCCTAGAGGTTCCCCATTAATTCGACCTCAAAACAGGTTGTTTCAAGAAAACATACAAGATGTACTAGAAATTACAAGAAATCTATAGGATACAGCCGAGAGCTAATTGTGAGGTGTCGAAGGTGTTGGGAAGCTTGAAAAATGTGTGTGATGAGTGGAATGGGGTGTTAGAAGATCTAGGAGAACTCAAGAGTTAATATCCAAGATAAGAGATGGCTAGATTCACTTAATGTATCTAGGGGAATTCGAATGAAAAATGATAAAAAAAACTAGTGAGGATGATAGTGGAACAAGAGATGGCTAAGGTGGATGAAGTGGAAGATGGTGGTTGTTGATGAAGTTTTGGTCTCCTCCTAAAGTAATTTCTTTTCTTAAAACATGTCTGTCTTCCAAGAACTATGCAACAAGATACATTTTCATAAACTAGAAAAGCATGAATAATTTTCCTATATTATGCATGAAGAAAGTTGTTGAAGGGAATGCAAGCATGAGTGAGATCTTATTGTAGAAATGGAGATGGAAAAATATGACAATGAAATATTCCTTGCAACATGAACCAAATAATGAATCTTTCATTTGTTGATTGATGAGATGGATATAATATGAAAATTGATGAGAAAGAGTTTACATAGGTTTAGTTGGAGCATCTCTTATGCTTATAATATTTCATTGTTGGAATTATTTTATTCTTAAGTACTCCTTTTTTCATGATGGATTCTATGATGAGTTCATGGTTATTACTGATTTCATCAATCTTATTCACTACTAAAAACATATGTGTTATTGTCACTGTCATGGGTATCAATGATGCTTGGGTTGAAAATGATTAAGTTATGGATCGTGCCTTATTATTGATTGATGTTACTTCTTAATGCACTTAATGAGATGGGTATGTATGTTATTCATGCTACACTCTCTTATCTAGTTGAATGGTTCACGATGATGAGGGTGTCCATGTTGTTATTATTTATGTTGTTTTCATCCAATGATTATGTTGTGGGTATCCCCTTGAAGAATGGTATTTGTCCATGAGTATCATGGCTTTGATACAAAAGACACTTCATTGTTGAAATCCTTATATGACTCTTGTAAAGGTTTTTGGAAAGATCCATGTTGTAATCATTGTAATATTTTGTCATGTATGCGCTATTGGGATCAGGTTCTCCTATGTATGTACCCCGTTATTATGGGTGATTAATGTAAAATTTGGGTGATACATATCACCCCATTATGTTTGATGGTGGATTGTAGAGTAATTGGTGATAGGAAAGGTCATATTTTTTTATGTATAGCCTTGTTATTTTATTATACATTTGCAAAACTAACATATGCTCAAGGGAACATGATCAATATACAACTTTCATTATTTATATAAGAAGATAAGACATAAAATATTTAGATCTACAAGGGAAGTACTTCATTCAACCTAGTTCAACCATTTTCCCTTCATGTCATAGGGTGATAGAAGACTTGGTGTTTGCAGGTGGTTTCCAAACACCATAGTGGTTTCCATCAAGTCCAAAGGGGGAGATTGTGGAATTATTTCTAACGTGTTATCCTTGATCAAAATATATTATTGATATCTACTTGGCTATAATATGATGGTCATGGAATTAATATAGATGAGAGGGATGTTCGTATAGGTATTTCAGAAATGAGGAAGTATGTGGGCAATGTTCGTATAGGTTTCACTTGAGAAAAGACGAGAATTGTGAAATTTGAAAAGTATATGTGACCCTTGAGAAGAAGATTTGTGTACATATGGAGGGCTTGTCAAAAAAAGTCACATACATAATCCAAACCATGGAAAACTAGATACCAAGGTCATTACCATCGTAATTTCCCATAGTAATTGTGATGAAAACGTCTATTTGAACCCATCAATGAATACTAACAACATAACCAAAGGATTTTACTAAGGTATTGGTAAAGGAAAAGGCTACATAATGAGATGGAGATCAAGGATATTTGTGCAATGTAATGAGTAATTCACGTGTAATTTGGAATATGAGTGCACCAAGGAGCAAGGAAAAGGTTCAGATCTAAGAGATCTGAAGTTGTAGTGAATATAAGATTGATTGACGTCCTTTTATGAATGTCCAAGAATGAAATATTTGTGATTATGGTAGAATTATGATCATTAATATATCCACTAAGATCTGTACCCTTTGAAAATATGTGTGCAACTATCTGGGTTTGACAGGTGATTTTCGGTGAATTTTTTTTCAGTAATTTAAATATATGTATGCAATTTTCATTCGATATATTCGTGTACCTATGTGGGTATGTCTCGCAATAGTCACATATATACTCTGAAATAATTTGTTTACATTAATACCTGATTCAGGTTTTGGAATTCAATTTGTTGAAATATATACGTAGGTTTTATGCATGATAACAGTGTATATTCATAGATTTAGTTAAATACTATTGTGTATATATTCAAAGTTGAATTTGATCAGTGTTTGAATTACTACTGACAATTGATGATGTTTTATTTATCTTTTATTATCTACCAATGGTGTATTGATCATGATAATATGTGTCTAGAAGTTTTGAAACGATTCACTTGGTCTTGGCTTGGTATATTGATCAATTATGATATTACATTCAATGAGTGATTATTTTATATTATGAATCACTATTTCATTGATTCAACGATTGATACAATGATTCATTTTGATAATCTAATATGATTCAAATAATTGGGATTTGTGTGTAGATGTTATCCATAGTAAGGACGTATATACATGGGTATACTTCAGAGTTGTGTATACATTTTGAAGATGAAATTGATGAGGTTTGCAGTGATTGCAAATTGTTTTTCTGATGATTTTCCTGTATCTAATAGCATTATTAATTGGTGAATGATTGAATGGTTGATGTGTGCTAATATTATTTGGTATTGCATTGATTTGATATTCATTTCCATGATTGGTTTACTTCAGTATTCAGTGTCAATGCTTCAGTGATTTAGTTTGTTTAGAATACTTCAATGTTTCATATTTTTTTATTTAATGTTATGGTTTAGGCTTATTGGTGGTACGGGTTTAGTGTGAAAATTTGGTGAAAGATGGCCTGCGCGTTTTGATGATTGATTGACATGTGGATCCAATGTGAAATAATATGAAACATGGTCCAAAAAGTATTGAGGTTTGTAGCCTTCAATAATGGGGTAGGAGCTCCCTTCCACTAAGAGATGATAAACAAGATCAGGGGGATATAGTTCTCTTCCAGTGGGCATTAGAGAAAGAGTGGAGGTTGTAGCCTCTTGTAGGTAGGTGTCTATGTGTTGGTAACAACTTTTTCCATCACAACATAACTTAATGATTTTCCATTATAATAAGAGAAGAGGATAGAGATGATAGTAGTGGTGGTTTTCTCCCACATTGGGTTTTCAATTGAAATCTTGGTGTTCATATGTGTTGACTTGTTTCTTATGCGTTGTGAATTATCTGTTCTTTATTCCATACTAGAAGGTCAGTGAGCTAATAATATAATGATTAAGTTAAACATCTAAGGGATGCTATGAAAAGTTAAGTATTCTAAACACATGCAGTTTACATTCATTAAAGTAGCATAGAGAGATATGTTGCATGAGTAATAGTAACGTATATAATTTTGTGTGAAATTGGCAGTTAAAGTGAACAAAAAATATGGATTCACTGCCCCACCCCCCGTCCCTTCATATTTTTTCATAACATCCATACCATAGCCTATAAAATGTAGGAATCTTTCTACCACTCTCTCATCTAGTGAAAAAAACCATAGCCGAAGGTGGCATCCCCTACAATTAACTCAAACATATCCCAAAGGATTACCATAGGGATATTATTAGTTAATTAAACTCTCTATGGTGGAGAGAACCCTAAAATTATAGGTTAGAAAACCTCGTGTGGATTGTTCATATATATTTATTACTACAACCTTTATCACTTTTTATCGTGATGAAACATAGAAATATCTCTCACACAAGAAAATGTATGACTACCATTTTTCTTTTCTGGTGAACACAACTATACATGTCAATTTTATCCTACTCTCTAAAGATCTTAATATAGCATTGATCATCTAGTGCTTATAGTCATACTCAGTAGTGTCATCCCATATATTTATATTAAAAATGGCATAAGAAACCATGATAAAATGGATATTAATTAGGAACTAGTGATGTAGACACTCCCAACCCCTTTGTCCACATAGACTGTATTAGAGAAGCTTATATTTTTGGTCAACGAATGACATAAACCCCACTTCACAAGTTCTATCATAAAAAAAATAATATTATAGAGAAATTCCTCATTATCCAATTATATTTATTATTTGGAAAGCATCATTTATCTCAATCAATCTTAATGTAACATTTTCTAAATACTATAACTTTTCTTTCATATTTTGAAGTAATGGTGAACTCAGTCGTGAGGGTGAACTTACAACTCTCAGAAATAGCGTAATAGTGAGTTACAATCACTTTTCATTTTTCACGTTTACTTAAGATAGATTGCAGAGCATCCTCACCATAATCCCTCCCCTTTACTCCATTTCCCTTTCATTTCCATTGTATATTTTATTTTCAATATAAAAATGTGTTTGTAACACTATCATCACAAATATATAACATCATAACATGAATTACATCAAGAACTTGATTCAAAAGGATCAATCATGTGATCATCATCATGACCAAAAATGCTATTGTCAATGGTAAGCATACCAATGCTTCATTGAATTTTGTCATCAACAATATAAATCCTCAAATGATCAATAGGCATGTTAAATGACAAACATATATAATATCCAATATAACATCACAACTATTAATCATGCTAATCACTATAAGAAAATATCACTCTAAATTAAATCATAATATAATGGAGTAGCTCAAGCCTCATCCCAATATAGACTATCACATACATTTCATGTTCTATCATTCTCAATCATCAATACAAGAAGGAAAAAGAGGCACGTTGTGTTTAAGATTCCATCTCTTAATAGTCAAATTAAAACATCAACACTAGTATAATGCAATATAAGAAAGGGACATCATCCTCACCTACCATAGAAGCCTTTTAATAACATATTAGATAGTGATTAATTGTTATAATAAATTAAGATTATCATCATCATGAATTTTATTACAAGTAAATATCACATATGGGAACATCCTAAAAATAACATTCCCACTCTTAATATAAATCACACAATATATAGCTAAAAAATTGATAGGATAATGGGTATCAATCGCAACAAGAAGGAAAGGCCATGTTTAAAGAAAACTATTAATCCCTACATTCCCTTATAATGCTCATGCAAAAATACTAAATAATAATTATTAGATACATAATATGCTCCCCCACACATATCACAACTATGGAAAATTAGTAATTTCAAAAATATATAAAGATATATTATTTACAACGTTCCACATTCCTTACTAAATTTATAATTTATTATATATATATCTATATTATATATACTATATATATATACATTTTTTTGTTTTATTTTCAACTTTTAAATATTTTTTAACAAAGAGGGTGATGTGTAATTCTATTTTTGGTGAACATCAAGTTGACATATATTCTTTTTTAAATAAAACTAAAATATTCTTTAAATTAGAAAATGATTTTGACTATAATGAAAAGAAAAGACAAATACACATATTTGGTTAGTTTTACTTAAAAATATTATAAAAAGTAGTAACATATTAATGATATTACAATCCAATATAAAAGAGGTATGGTAAAGCTATTTCAATGTCACTCTACATTATAAATAAAATATTTTCATGTCCATATGAAATCAATATGAAATAAGATAAATATATATCAAAATTTAAAATTATCTTAAAGTAATTAAAACAAACAACAAATAAATTTGATATTATTTATATTCTCATACTTCAATTGGACATGTAAAGAAACCATTTTAATATCCATGTTAACTAATTTATTTCAATATCAATTTTAGAATAAAATTAACATAATGGCAATAAAATATTTCAACTCCAAGAAAAAAGTAATTGAAATATAAAAAATTAAATTCCTTCCTTATATCATTATACAGAGAAATATTAATTAGTTCAATTTTTAATAAAATTAATATGTCAAATTTTAAAAAATATTAATAACAAATAAAAAAACAATGTACATCCTTAAATAAATTATTTAAATATATAAATTAAACAATATTTAAGTGTATCTAAAAATATATTAAAAGAAAAAAAGCTTTAATTTGGATAATGTAATCCATAAATAAAATATTTCAATGCTTATGTTAAATAAATTATTTCAATGTCAACAATTTATATATTATGTATAGTTTAAATAATAATAATAATAATATCTCTACGGTTCGATGATGAATGCTAAGGAGAGCTCGAGCATTCCAGCGATCTGGGGTTTCGATGAAATCTTGCAATGGCAGACTGCTCTGATCCTCTGCGCACATGCTTATATTGTCAGCTAAACAACCTCCAGTCATAGATCGCGTAGTCACGGTCTTCATGATACCCCCCCAGGGGGAGGGCTTGGAGCCTCCCCCATTCAAAGATGCAGAGCGACAGCAATTCGGAGAAAATGACAAACGTGAGAGGAATCGAGAGGACGTCACAGATCTGAATCATCAGGAGAGAAAAGCAGACACTGAGCGTTTGAAAGTAACCTCAACCACTTGTAAGCCAGTTGCAACTGAGTGACCAAAGGTAGAACCCCTGAGTCATCAAATCAATGCTAAGATACAATATATGAGAGATCATGCCTTAATAGGCACATTTATAGGACTCTGGCCAACAGAAAAAGCACTGCATGGTTGGATAGCAGCAAAATGGCATCCCAAAGGACACATCACTCTGCAACTAGGACCGAAAGGATTCTCCACAGCCATTTTTAACTGTCTCGAGGATCGAAACTGGGTTCTAGATGGAGGGTTGTATTTCTTCAATGCGACAGGACTATACCTTAGAGGCTGGGTAGAGCAATTCAACCCTAACAAAGAGGACCCTAGCTGGGCTCCAGTCTCGATAAGATTGTATTCTCTACCTATGGAATACTGGGAAGAATCCTCCTTGCAAGATATAGGAAATTTTCTGGGCGAGTTTATTAAAGTGGCAGAGGAAACAAAACTTCAAAGATACACCTCTTTTGCAAGAATCTGTGTATACATGCACCTCAATAAGGCTCTTCTGGATAAGGTAAGTATTTATCATGAGGATGTTGAATGGGTTCAGTTGATTGATTATGAGAATGTGTCGTTTAGATGTAGAAGATGTCATGCCTTGGGACATTTATATATGGACTGACCTCTGAATCAAAAAACCTTAACCCATTCTACTCCAGAAAAACCTGAGTCCGACAGCTTTACTAAGGTAACTAGTCGTAGAAAGGGCCACAAGAAACCCATGCCTAATCCTAAATTGCCTCAGGCTAGCACCTCCCGGCCCTCGACCTCCAACAGTTTTGATGCTTTAGCAAGCCATAAGTATCCCAGCCCGGTAAATCCTATGTCCACAGAGAAGGATACTTTGAATGATAAATTTTCTGCTCCTTCCAAAGCCAAATCTCCTCATGAAAATACTCTGCCCTCAAATCTTGTATTACCTAATAAGCCAAATCCCCCACCATGGAACAGTTAAGGAATGGAGATGGACAACACCCACTATGAATCCAGAACACTTACAAAATTCACTAAATATTTGAAGGAATCTCAGCAAATGGAAGAGGAACAGGAGAATATAGACATCGGGGAACTGGATCTTCTGAACTAGAGATGGCATGCAAGACAAATAATTATGACAAGATTCCAGTGAGACAACTAGAAAACTTGGAAGTGATCCTCTCAAGGGGACAAAGACACAAATCCATTGGCGTCCAATCATGAGGTGTCTGGGATGGGAAACTCACGTCCAAAGATAAAAAAAAAGCGAGGGCGGAAAATAGACCTCCAGCGCACTATCCGAATAGGAGAAATGCTAATAGAGTCAGGCGGATACTCTAAGCTGACAAAGTACTATGATACGCTCCCCAACACTTCCTAATGAAGTTGTTATCATGGAATATTAGAGGCCTTAATGGCCCAAGGAAAGGAAGACTTGTCAAAAAATTGATAATGTAGGAGAAACCTCAAATCATTTTCTTGCAAGAGGCTAAGTGTAACTCATCAGCGCTAGAAAGGATTGCAATAAAAGCATGGTCGGGCTGTCTCTCTGTAGCATTTGATGCTGATGGAGCATCTGGTGGCTTAGTAATTATATGGGACCCTTGTTCCATTAGACTTAATAACTTTCATGCCAGAATGAATTTCATTCAGGCAATCTTTCGCATCACAGTAACCAATATACATGGGCTTCTAACCACTATATATTCTCCCCAAGAGGCCAAGCACAAAATCGAAATCCTGAACACCCTCTTAGCAATCAGCTTGAACAGGATGCACCCTATTTGGATAGCCGAGGGCGACTTCAATATGATTACAAACCTGGAGGAGAAAAGGGGATGAAGAATCAGTAGCATTATGGAAGGGATCAATCTAAAAGAATTCATTCAAAACAATTGGATGATAGACCTTCCCTTCAATAATGGACTCTTTACCTAGAATAACAAAAGAGCAGGAACACATCAGATAGCCTCATGCCTAGACAGATTAATCTTATCAGACAATGCCATTCATATAAGAGGCGACTTTGCTGCTTCTATTCTACCTATCTCTGGATCAGACCACTGGCCAATCTCCCTTCATTGGTCTCGTCCTGGAAATTCAAAGTGCAAACCATTTCGCATTGATTCTTTCTGGCTGTTTAATAAGGATTTCAACAACCTGGTTAAAACCGAATGGAACAATTTCTCTCCTCCTAAAGGCACAAAAATAGTTCAATTTCAGCAAAAACTTAAGCATATCAAGGGAAAAATAAAACAATGGAATTATACCTCCTTTGGTAATATATTCAAGGCTCAGAGTGATTTGGAAAAGAGTATGAAACAGTTGCAACACAAAATCATATTGGAAGGTCGATGAGAGGACTTAGCTGAACAAGAAAAACTGCTGGAATTGCAAATCTCTGCGAGAGAAAGACAGGAAGAAACGCCATGGAGGCAAAAATCTAGAATCATATGGCTTAAACATGGTTAGAAAAACACAAAATTTTTTCATAGGACCACAATCTAGCACAAAACGAACAACAACATCTCCCATCTCTAGAATGTGTAGGGCAGAAAAGTGGAATCACATGAAGAAAACGAGAGAGCTTCTAAATTATTTTAAGCAAGTGCACAAGGAGCCCAACATAGATAGATTGTAGGACATAAGGAAAATTACAAGGAACATACCAAAACTTATCATCGAGGAGCATAACAAACTCCTTCTCAGGCCTGTTGACCTACAGGAAGTAGAAGCTGCTATTCACCAATTGAAGGATGGGAAAGTTCCTGGTCCGAACGGTTTCACCTCAAATTTTTTCCACTCTTTCTGGGATCTGATCAAAATGGAAGTTTGGAAAGTTGGTGAGGAATCAAGAGCCATGTGATGGATTCTTCCAAGAATGAATGCTACATTCATAGCCCTTATTCCTAAGGAAGCTCATCACAACACCTCGAACAAGTTCAGACCTATTGCCCTCTGCAATATCATTTACAAAATTGTCTCCAAAGTCATAGCATCTAGACTCAAATTGTTGCTTCCTCTAATCATCTCTCCGGAGCAATCTGGGTACGTCGAAGGCAGGAAGATCATGGATGGAATCATCTTGACCCATGAAATGATACGTTCCCTGAAGCATCTCAAAATGTCAGGTATGTTGCTGAAAATAGATCTTTCTAAAGCCTTTGATAGTATGAGCTGGCAGTACATCAAAGAAGTCCTTATAGCTTTTGGCTTTGCTCCTCCCTGGGTTAGGTGGGTCATGATCCTTATCTCTTCATCGTTCTTATCGATTTTGATTAATGGCATTCCCTCTTCCCCCTTTCATCCCTCTCGAGGCATCATACAGGGAGACCCTCTGTCCCCCTTGCTTTTTGTTATTATGGCAGAAGGTTTAGGCTGGTATATTAAAAATGCTCAACACTCTTATCTCCTTAAAGGTCTATCTGTCCATAGCTCTTCCACCTTTACCCACCAGCAATTTTTGGATGACAATATGCTTTATGGCCATCCTTCAGCCCAAGAAGCTCCTCAATTCAAATCAATCTTATCTGATTTCTCGAATGCCTCACGAGCCTCTATTAACAAAGTCAGATCTCAATTATTCTTCCTTCACACTCCTTCAGTGACCGAAGCAGCCATTGCCTGTATTCTTGGTTTTTCTATTGCTACACTGCCTTCCACCTACCTAGGTGCTCCATTAATAGCCTCGGCATTGAAGCACTCCGCTTGGAAGATCCTTTTAGAAAAGATGGAAGCTCCTATTTCACCCTGGACTCACCGAACCCTTAATATGGCAAGAAGATTAGTTCTTATAAAAGTTGTTCTTCAATCCTTGCCGCTTTATCTCTTCTCTATCCTAGAGGCCCCCAAATGGGTTCTTCAAGGAATCAAGCTCATGCAACGATCCTTCTTATGGGGCAACTCTAGGCTTGGCGAAAAATGGGCCCTTGTTAAGTGGGACACCGTTTTCCTTCCTAAGTGTGTAGGGGGAATTGGCCTCAGGGATCCTTATCACAGCAACATGGTCATGGGGGCTCAAATTTGGTGGAGATGGTTGACTGCATCATTCACCCCATGGGATTCTCTATGGAAGGAAAAATATGATAATAATTTTCCAACAGAAGAGCTCATCAGAATGTCAGAAATTAGTATAGGATCCCTAATATGGAACTCAGCCAAGCAGCACAGAAATTTAATCTAGCAACATAGTTTCTGGGACATCAAGGATGGCAACATAGCTAGATTTTGGGAAGACTCTTGGCAGCAGCAACCCAAGATGAAGGATCTGATCACCGATATGTAGATACCAGAGCAGGATATTCAGGCCTATGAAAAAATTAACTCATTCTGGCTTCCTTCTCCATCACAAGGTTACAAGCAATGGATCGAGGCAAATCAGATATTAAGAAATGGATCAGAACAAGCCCAATAATCTCTAACCTCAGAGTTAATGAAAAGGAAAATTCAATGCTTGACTAATAGGCAAATTCTTAGATGGGGTTATGAAGAAAAAGGCTCTTTCACCACCAAGGAAGCTTACAATTTAATAATGAAGGAGAACATGGTCAAAAACCCAATATGGAGCAAAGCCTGGGACACTAAAAACTAGCCAAAAATTTCCACTTTTCTATGGCTCTTAAGTCATAACAGGATCCTAACATGGGACAATCTCAGGAAAAGGAAATATCACGGGCCCTTCATGTGCCCGATCTGCAGACAAGACGAGCAAACCACAAAGCACCTTATGCACTCCTGTCCTAATGTGCGTAAGATTTGGGAAAGAGTTAGCTTTCGATGTCAGAATGAGGGCCGCATACAAGGGGACATTATAGCCACTATCAACAATTGGAACAGGAATCCTTATCAAAGCACAATCTTCAGTTCTCTCTGAAGAACTTATTCCAGGCTTTCTTATGTGGACCATTTCGAGGGAGAGAAATAGGAGGATCTTTAATGATCTAGCCACGCCTCTAAAACATATCTGGAACACTATATGCCAAAACATCAAGGAAACACTTCTTCTCCACAATTGGTCTCAGGAGGATTTTCCCTCGACTCCCCAAGAACAAAGTATCTGGAATAATTAGAACCTTCAGTGGAATCTGGAACCTAGATCCAAAGAATCATCTCAATCTTCCAAATGTTCTTCTGAAAAATGGATCCCCCATCCCATGCATATGTTTCAGCTAAACTTCGATGGCACCTCGAAAGGCAACCCAGGGGATGCGGGTTTCGGAGGAATCTTCAGAGATTGTAGGGGCCTTCCGCTTCTTACTTTCTTTGGTTCAAGACGTTGGGACTCCAATAATTCGGCGGAACTGGAAAGTCTTTGGCAAGGACTTATTCTTGCTCACAATAACGGATTCTTCCCGATTATCATAGAGGGTGACTCACAACTCATCATACATATGATTTCCAAAATCATGCAAGGTGCCCCCTCACATAATGTTAGCAGCAGTTGGAGAATGGGGAAAAGGCTCGAGCTAATTGAAGAATGGCTCTGCTCTCACAGAGCAGTAACCTTCAAGCACATTCGAAGGAATGGAAATAAATTGGATGACTTACTAGCAAGCATTGGGGTTAATTGTTAACTGGAACTTCGCTCAGGTCCAATATCTAGCTTAGTCTCTGAAGCTCCACTAATGGAGTTCAATAATTTGGTGAAGAATGATCTAAAGCAGGGAGAAGAAAACCACCCGAATGCGGGTGATTTACCAAGTTATTAATGAAGGCCTTAATGTAAGTCGACACTCGGCTCTGCCACGTGCTGGCCAGCGCATCCTCCCACAACATCACCTGGCTCAAGCTGGATCGATTCAAGGGCAATCAGATACGAAGGTCGATTCGACGGTAGATGAAATTTAATGCTCATCTTCACAGAGACATGGTTCATGAGGTTTTAATCATGGCAATTTTGGATTTCAATCTCACTGTATGTGCACCGTTTCATTCCTGTTGCAGACCTCCTGTTGGTCTCCCCTGTAGATCTTCGATTTCCGGAATTCTGTACAAGCACTAGGTGACTCTTCATAGTTATGTTGGGGTGCCCTACTCCGAAAGTGGGTCCTATTCCTCAAGCTTCTTTCAGATTCCTAGTGTGCTCTCTATTCCCCGGCATTCTCCTTTTTGTCTCTGTGCTTCTATGCTTTCTCTTGGTGGCCTCACCATGGTCGGGCATAGAATGAGAAGCTGTCATGGGCAAAATAGGGGGGTCATGCAAGAACTTGGCTGGCCCCTACTATAGCTCAGCCTGTGCATAATGGTTCTCTGCCTTTGTCCCAACCGGATTCTCCTACGTCCAACCCTCTTAGAAATCCCTTCCTGCATAACACTTCTCAATCCACCCATTTTCAATTTCACAGCAGACTAAATTAGCCCATCATTACTGCGAATATCACAATATTATTCTCTGAAGAAGAATTCGTTGAGAGGCCTCTAGCTAGAAATTCAGGTGGGCATCCTCAGGATGCTCTCGATGGAGCAACGGGCCCTGGTCCTAGACAAACTTCGACGGAGGATGGAAAGGTGGAGGGACAGGACGCCTCACATGCTAAGGAGGGGACACCCAGCATTTGACAGGCTCCTGAGTGCAACCCGCCTATGGTTAATGTGTCAATGGCATTTGCTGCTAGCTCTAGTGGCAACAGTCCCAAGCTCGATCCTCCAGGTGGTAGTGGCTTAGGAGATATGGAGCGGGATGGCGTGAATTGGCCCGATTATGCTTGCCCCATCATCGAGGAATAGATGGACTAGTGATGCCACGTGGTCACTTACCTTTATGCTCAGTCTCTTCCTCGGGGTTATGAATCAGGTTTGGTCTCTCCTAGTTTTTGTTGTTTAGGCTCTGTTTTGGTGGTCTTGCAAGCTGGTCTTGTGTTTTTGTAACTTGGAAGTATATGACTCTAGCTCTGCTCAGGAGGTTAGGAATTATGGCTTTTTGACTTTTTCGATAGGCTTGGATTGTCTGATACCTCAAAAAGTCTATCCTCTTCTCAGCTCCATGGATTTTCAGTATATGCCAAGTTTGGTTGGTTGGTTTCTGTCTTATTGTAAGTGTCTTTTTCCCAAAGATTGGGATGGTTCAGACTTAGTCTCTCAAGAACAACACTCATATGCTATTGGCTGAGACCTCAGCCTCTTTGTAACTATATTTTCCTTTTTACTTAATAGAATTAGTCTTAACTTAGAAAAAAAAAAATAATATCTCTACATTATATAAAGAAATTTCCATTTTAACCCTTTTATTAAGTATTATTTTTAAATAGAACGAATATTGTTTGGATTGTATGCTTAAGCTATTTTATTCTCTTTATTCAAAGGATTTTCAGGTCGATAAATCAATTTATGTAACAACTTAAGACATAAAAAAAAACAACATTTTAAGATTAATCTCCTTAACCTTACTGAGGCATAAATAATGATTAAAAGCTTTGGTTCATGCAATGGGTTAAGGTGTCATAAACGAATCGTCCTCCAAGTCTGCATATAATCTAACCTCGATGTAATCCATGTTGGCACACATCCTTGATAATTGAAATGCCTTAAAGGCATAGATGATCTCGAGGTTTGGGTTGACACTTGTAGCACTAACATTTAATACCGATTGGACTCGGCAGAAATATCTGGACTGTGAAGGCACCTAGCCTATCTTACAAAATAGGATCGGTGATGATATAAGGCTATCATGTTATAGGATTTTATCACTAGGAATGAATGGATATGCTGTAAGGAATTTTCATTTTTTCATGCAAGGAGGACTTGTAGGTCAGGTCTACAACTTGAGTGTAGCTTTGATGGGGAATGGTGGTGCGGTTTGACTTCCCCACGTCAACAAGTCCAACATAACTTCAGGTATCTCATTGTGAGTGTTAAGGTGCTAAAACCCTCTTCACATTTATGTTTTCAAACAAAACGATCTAATTCTTCTTATTTGGCCCTTGGATGCAGATGATTCAATTAAATGTTGGTCAACACACCCCAACTTAGATCAAGTCGGTATCCTACGGTGTTCTTAAGGTAATGACCTGATAGGTTGTAGCCATGCTATCATTTAAAATCTGTCTATTGTGAGCCTCTAATGAATATTATAGGGTTTCCAGCTATGCATTACCTCCTTCCTCTCATAATTTCTTCATCTCAAGTAAGCATGAACCCCTTAATCTTTCTTCCGTGTCAAATATTTACTTCAGTTTTTCTTTAGGCTTTTAACTTCAGCATTTCTAAGAATGTAGATAATCTTAGACATATGGATATCAAGAATGGTTTGGGGTATGATGGCTCTCGTACATCAATTTCTATGCTTTTAATACATTTTGGTCATTCCTCAAGCCCTTCTCGCAAATTTATCACTCACGCAAAGATCTTAGACATTAAATGGTTATGAATTTATTTCACCTCAGCAAGTTAATTTTTTGAGTTTCTCGGTTTGGAGGGAAGGACCTCATGTTAGGGCTCAAGATGAGTTTAGAAATGTAAGTACTGTGAAAGATTGGACATGGGCTTTAAGTTGATTTATCTAGCAACATAATAGTTTTTTGAACCAATACGATATGGACTCATTTAAGGCTTTAAATTCCACTAATGCTATTCTAGTTCTTAATTCTCATCTGTACTTTTATAATATTTTGTAAGCTTGACTTCATTTGATTTTGAATTGGTTGATTGCCATCGTGTGTCTAGTTTTATAGTTCATGGTCGAATATGCACAATTTAATTATTTTGACTTTTTTTTACGTCAAAGATTCTCGTCCTTAATAGTTTTAAAGCTTCGGTGTAAGATTCGGAGTTGGCTCATGGTTGTTCCTTTGAAACTTGACCGAGAGCCACGAAGAACCCTCATATATTGAATCTATTACTTTGTACAGTTTAAGTTAAAGGTAAAGTTGAATCCGTAGTGAAATAACTTGCATTGACAATTTCCTAAATGAAGTTTCACTCTATTTTATGTTTAATATATTAAGTTGTAGCTATTTAGAGATAATGTTATTCATGTCTGTTGAAAGATTATGATTCCAAAATGTATGTTTCTATGCTTATTTTTAACACATGTTTATTTTCCAAGGAGCAAACTATGGTTGAATAATAGAAGGAGTATTCACTCATACAAGTCATAGACCATTATTTTGTTAACCTCTATAAATCGTTGATGGATTATTATTTTTTTTTATGACTGGGGAATCAGCAACTGGGACGGCCTTACAACTCGCATAACATGGGGTTGATTCTGGCCGCCGCCACTATAACCCCTTGGAACTACACCCACCCACTATAACACAGCTCCATATAAGTCCATGGATTTGAACTCGTGACCTCAAATACGGAGTCTTCTTTACAGACGAACTACACCGTAGCGCGATTACCAACTTGCCTACCCCATGGGGCTAACCGCTGATGCATTATTATTCTCAAATGGGTCTGGAATATTTTTCGGGAGAGGTTTATCCTATAAGTAGTACTTCCTTATAGTACATCGATGTATATAAATATCATAATATACTAGCAATATAAAGAATGATAGAATGTATCCAACAATATAAAATGATAGAATATCTGTAGTAATCAATCTAAATGTTAATTATCAATTAAGGAATAATAATAACCTCCTTTAGCTAATGATTACCAACCACAAAGTGCACTACTTTTTTTTTTTTATTATAACCGTGTAAGTATTCCCTTTCATGGGAGGTCTCTCCACCTAGCCACAAATCTGGCGATTACATTCAGTTTACCTCTTCGAGCTCTTCCTACTCCCGATAGTCAAATATGTTTATTCCATTATGGTATCATGGGGATCAGGACCACAATTGAGCCTCAAGTCACATATTGTTTCGATTATAATCCATATTTTTCCCACTCTTTGGTTTTTTCTAGCTAAAGGAAAATCTAGGTAGCATAATTTATGTTTCTTTTTTCTCTGTATTTTTCCAGCCCCCGTAGTATTCTCCCTCCTTTCCCTTTCGAGGGAAACATATCAGCAATTTTTTGTAATTTTCTTAGGAGCTATTAACTCTTTCTTTGAGTTATTTTGGAAAACTATTTAAATTCTTAATTAATAGATAACAAGATATGTTATGGCTTCTCAGCCTTAATTCTTTAATAATCTATGTTAAACAAAGAAATCTTTTGAGGTAATAAGTAAAACTTAGTAACAAAGTAAATATTTATGCAACATAGGGTGTTACAACTTCCCCCCCTTTTGAGCAACACTTTCCCGTGTGTGTCCTTCAAGAAAATAGTGTCAAATAAACTTTCTGCATAGTTTCCTCTTATTCCCAAGTAGCCTCTCCTAGGCCAAATTGATTCCATTGCACTTTAACATCGATGATGGCTCGTTCCCACAATATGGCTTCTCTCCGATTGGGAATATGAAGAGGCTTTGCCAGAAATGCTCCCTCTAGTTCGACCTACACAAATTATAATTTATTACCAGCAATTTCCAAAACAACAATTCATATGTTACTTATCATATTCGTTTACTACCTATACAATTTTCGAGTTAATTATATGTTGAGGATTGTACACATAGATTTTTAACAATGAAACATGGAAGATATTATGGACTTGGATATGTCCTGTGTGTGGTAGCCTATATGCTACTTGTCCAATCCATTCGAAGATTTCAAATGATCCATAGTACCATGGTGCTAACTTTGCACAACCCTTCCATTATAAGGTACCTTTTCAGGGTTTGATTTTTTAGTATACATAATCCCGCAACTGGAATTCCTTATGTGTTATTTTCTTATCTACATAGATATTTTGCTTATCTTGGGTAGCTTCTAAATTATTTTAGACCTTTTTAACTATATCCTCCATTTCAACTAACATATCAGGACCTAGTGTTAATCTGTTAAATGGGTTATCCCAATCCATGGGTACCCTGCACTTTCTCCCATACAATACTTCAAAAGTGCTCATGCCTAGAGATTCATGATATCTATTATTATAGGTGAACTCCACGAGGTGTAGCTAGTCCTCCCATTTATGTGGTTTTTTTACCACAAACATCCTCAACATGTCCTCGAGGATTTGATCTACTCTTTCTGCTTGGCAATCTCTTTGTGGATAGTAAGAAGTAATAAATTGAATCTGGGTACCTGAACCAGAGAAGAGGGTTTTCAAAAATGTGGATGTGAACTTTACATCCCTGTCAGAGACTACCACCATGGGTATCCCGTGCAACCAAAAGATTTCCCTCATAAATGTCTGTGATTTCCATAGTTTTGTAAGTGGATTTTATGGGTATGAAATGAGTTTCTTTTCTTAGCATGTCCACCACCACATGATTAAGTCACGGTGTTTCTTAGTACAAGGTAGACAGGTGATGAAGTACAGTGTGATCGTCTCCCATTTCCACTCAGGAGTGGGTAATGGTTGGAATGGACCAACGGGATGCTAATCTTCCACCTTCACCAATTGGAACTCCAAACATTTGGATAGATACTCAACAACATCCTTCCTTAAACATGGCCATAAATAACTTTTTCTAATGGAAGAAAATAGTTTCTGATATCCTGGGTGAGCGGCATAAGTCTTCTTATGAAACTTGTCCAACAAAAATTATTTAACATAATTCTGATTAGGAATATATATTTTGTTTTCGAATGTTAACATTTGATTTGGACTTATACCATAATCATATTGTTCCCCTTTTTCCTAACATATGAATGCCTACTACTAAAGGAAGGCATATTCTGGGTCTTTAAGAGATGCTTCTGCGATAACATTAGGAAGGTTAGATTGCTCTTGACTAAATTGTACTTCATAAAGGAAATATAATTTTCTGCTTAATGCTTCAGCCACTTGATTTTCCTTCCCCTTAAGGTGCTTCATGTCAATGCTGAATTCGCTCAAGAACATAGTCTATCTAGCCTGTCAAGAGTTTAAGCTAGACTGGTTAGAGAAATTAGTAAGGCTTCTATGATCTCTTAATAACAAAAATTTGTTTTCTAGGTGGTAGTGTCGCCACATTTTGAGAGCATGTACTACTATTGCCAATTCAATATCATATGCACAATATCACTATTCATAATCTTTCAATTTATGTCATTCATAGGCTATAACCTTCCCTTATTGTGTTAACACCCCTCCGACACCATCCCTACTTACATCCATGCAAATCGCAAAAGGGTTTTCTAGATCTACGACTTTTAGCAAAGGTGTAGTAGTAAGTAAATGTTTTAACTTCTTAAACATTGCTAACATTTAGTTGTCCATGAGAAGGTACACCACCTTTTTTATAAAGAGGCCATAGGAAGAGCTATTTTCAAAAAAACTTTAATGAATTGACAGCAGTAGCTGGCTAAGCCCAAAAAGGATCTAATATCAACAACATTCTTTGTGGTGGTCCATTCCATAATGGCTTTAATCTTTTCTGGATCCACAGCTCTTCCCTCTGCTGATATAACATAACCCAGATACTGTATTTGACTTTTGAAAAAGTGACACTTGCTATACTTCACGTATAGCTGATTATCCCACAAAATATGCAATACTATTCTCAAGTGATTTTCATGCTCCTCGAGATTCTTAGAGTAAATTTGTATATCATCAATAAATATTAGTACAAATTTATCTAAAAATGGTGGAAAAAGATTGTGTATCAAACTCATATAGGAGCTCGAGTGTTTGTAAGGCCAAAAGGAAATACCACGAACTCGTAATGGTCGTAACAAGTTTGAAATGCAGTTTTTCAAATATCTTCTCTCTTTATCCTTATCTAGTGGTAATCATACCTTAGGTCCTTTTTTGAGAACACACTAGCTCTGTGCATTTGATCAAATAAATCGTCAATACGTGGTAAAGGGTATTTGTTTTTGACAATCAATTTACTTAGATGACAATAATCAATGTAGGGCCTTAAATTTGTGTCCTTCTTTTGCACAAATAGCATGGGAGCTCCCTAAGTGGATACATTAGTGTGAATGTACCCTTTATCCAGAAATTCTTGAAGCTATATTTTGAGTTCTGTTAGCTAATCGATTCTCATGTAGTAATGAGCTCTTGAAACAAGAGTTTCTCGAGGAATTAATTCAATGGTGAAATGAATATCATGCTTAGTTGGTAATCTACAAATGGATTTAGGAAACACATCAACGAACTCCTGAATCATAAGAATATTTTCCAAAAAAGTCATTTTACTTTTGGAATTGGTGTATCCTACTTGGACAACATAAATCTAACAACCCTTCCTAATATATCTTCCAAAATGATTAGCAAGAATAGGAAGTAACTTAATATTTTTCTTGATTCCTTATATTCCCTTTTTGTGTCCTAATTCCATGAGATAACTTATAGTTGACTAGGAACCAATGCCCTTCCATCCCATCCATCCATATTAGTACATCATATGAACCCAAAGGAATTATATTAAGGTCAAAATGGATTGATTGTCGTAAAAGTGTTATAGGACAATGTTATGTTTGCACAGATACCCTTCTTTTTGTCCCTATGGCTAGTTAAACCATCCAAGGTTTTTTAAACTTGCTTCTTTGCAGTTGACATTTCTGTATGACTTGAGGACTAATATAGCTTAGGCTAGCACCCAGATCAAACAAAATAGAAACATGTTGATCAACAATCATACCATCACACTCAAACATGGTGGGCTGGTACTCTGCTTGATTATCGTCTAAGGAAGCGTCAATTTTGGGCATGCTCCTTGCTACATCTCCAACTATGGAGGCCTCTTCCATATTTGAAAGTTGTTTTGTTCTTGCCCTGCGTGGGGTAGTTTTTTTAATAATGGGATTCTCCACATCCCCGAAATTGTAGTGGTTCTTTTCACTGCTGGTCATTAACAGGTTTATTAACCATCTCCAATCATCAATTCTTGGTGTAGGCTAGAACCTTTTACTTGTTCCCTGGCATTTTCCTATAGGTTCTTTGCTATACATTCCTTCCATTAGTGATCTATTTCATTTGTTGATAACAAATACGAGTTTTTCATACTACATCATCCATTACTCCACGATAATCAAATTCTAGATTTTCCTTCATGAAGTTGGGTAGTCTCCTAATAAATCGTTGAATCTTTGCTTTCTCTTCCTGCATATAAGGGATATATCATATTAGGGAAGTAAGTCGTTTCACATATTCATCCATGGTCAACATTCCCATCCTTAAATCATGGAATGCCTTTGCTTTTTCATCATAGTACCACCCAGTTAGATATTTATCCTTGAAATACTTTTGGAACTCCTGCCACTTAACTTGTTCGTCATCAATTTTTCTCACAATTTTGATTTCTTCCAACCAAAGGGTTGCCTTACCCCTTAGTTGATAAACTGCTAGCAGTGCTATAAGTTTATGGATGTAGTCATAAATCTGAAAGTACTTGCTCATGTCAATTAACCATGCTTCATCTGCTTCTTCAGATTCTCCTTCAAAGAGTGATGATTTTATCCTTTTAAACTCACCTTGCAATTCGATATTTCGTCACTTTGTCTTACATTGGTTGGAGACATTATCTGAGCATCCCTCTCCATATAGTCCATGCCCTTTGGCTAACTCTGCATCATCTTCACCATGATGGAGTGTTGGTGTTTTCTCCCTATCCTCTGCGTTGGGATCTAGTCCCCATTGATTTTGTCGGTCAGACAGAATTTTAAGGATTCTTTCTTACTCCCACCTCAGTTATTCATTGTCCATTCTCAGGTTTGTCATCTCTTCACGTAATCATTGGATTGTCTTTAGTAGAGTAGCAGTGGCTTGGCAAGATTCTTCTCCCAACTATATCCATATGTTTGGCTTGGCCTCTATATAAGTTACCTCTCGCTGGTCCGATGTTCTAGGACTGCTTCGCATTTCTGCCCTTTGGGTGTTGATCTCTGTCTCTCTATGTTCACATCCACACATAGTTATTTATTATAGATGTATATTCTTATTTTTTTATATATCTGTTTGTATATATTGATCCCAAAATTCTTAGTGTGCGACCCTGTGCTCTCATACCATTTGCAACAGCTTAATACATAACAAAAAATAATATATATCTTTTAGAACATTAATATCGTTAACCTTACTGAGGCATAAATAATGATTAAAGGATTTGGGTCATTCGATGGGTTAAGGTGTAATAAAGGCACCGACCTCCAGATCTGCTTATAACCTAACATCGATGTTATCCCTGTCGGCATGTATCCTTGACAATTGAAATACTTTAAAGGCGGAGATGATCCCGAGGTCTGTGCTAACACTTGTAGCATTGACATTTAATACCAATTCCACTCGGCAGAAATATCTAAACTGCAGAGGCACGTGGCGTGTCTTACACCATAGGATTGGTCATGATCTACGACTCTCATGTTTTATGAGTTTACCACTAGGAATGAATGGATATGCTGTAAGGAATTTTCATTTGCTAGAGCAAGGAGGACCTATAGCTCAGCTCTACAACTTGATGGACAATGGCGGTGCCATTTGACTTCCTCACCTTGACAAGTTCAACCGATCTCCACGTATCGCATCATGAGCGTTAAGGTGCTAAAACCCTCCTAGTATTTCTGTTTTCAAATAAAACAAGATGCTTCTGCTTATTCGGCTCTTGGATGTAGATGTTTCAACCGAATGCTGGTCTACACATCCCAAGGGAGACGAGCTCAGGATGCTGTGGCATTATTGAGGTAATGAGCTGACAGGTTGTAGGGGTGCTCTCACTGAAAATTTGTCTATTGTGAGCCTCTAACGACTATTGCAGGGTTTCTAGGCATGCATTGCCTCCTTCCGCTCAGAATTTCTTCATCTCAGGTAACCATGAACCCCTAAATCTTTCTCCTCTGTCAAATATTTACTTCAATTTAACTTTAGGTTTTTTACTTTTGCATTTGTGCGAATGCAGGTAACATTTTCCAGATGAATATCTACAAGGGTTCGGCGTAGGATGGCTCTGTTACATCAATGGTTGTCCCCTTAATACAGGTTGCTCATTCTTCAAGCCCGTTTGGTGAATTTATTACACAGGAGAAGCTCTCAGACTTCAATTGGTTATGAAGTTATTTCGCCTCTTCACATTTAAGTTTTTGAGTTTCTTGGTTTGGAGGGAAGGACCTCATGTCACAAGTCAAGCCGGGTTTAGAACTCTAGCAACATAATAGTTTTCTCAACCGATATGATATGGACTCATTTAAGGGTTTAAATTCCGCTAACACTATTCTAGTTCTTCATTCGCATCTATACTTTTATAATAGTCTGTAATCTGGATTTCCTTTGATTTTGTATTTGTTGACTGCTATAGTGTGTCTAGTTTTGGTGTTCATGGTCAAATATGCACAGTTTAACTTTTTTGATTTTTTTTTAAGTCAAAGATTCTAGCCCTTAATAGTTTTGAAGCTTCGATGTAAGCTTGGCAAGGCTGGCTCATGGTTGTTCCTTCGGAACTCGACCGGAAGCCACGAAGAACCCTCGTAGGTTGCATTTATTACTTTGTATAGTTCAATTTAAAGCTCAAGTGAATTTGCATTGGCGATTTCCTGAGTGAAGTTTCACTCTCTTCTGCATTTAATATCTTAAGTTTTAGCTATTCAGGTTTGTCGAAAGATTATGGTTCGAGAATGTATCTTCTTGGGTTTATTTTCAATGCATGTTTAATTTTCTAAGATATAAACTATGCTTGAAAAATAGAAGGATTATTCAGTGATACAGGTCGTAGATCATTCTTTTGTTAACCTATATAAATCGTTGATGCATTATTATTCTCAAGTCGTAGATCATTCTTTTGTTAACCTATATAAATCGTTGATGCATTATTATTCTCAAAGGGGTTTGGATTATTTTCCTATAGAGGTATAAGCATTACTTCCTTATTATACATCGATGTATATAAATATCAGAATATACTAGCAATGCTTATACTTCCTTATTATACATCGATGTATATAAATATCAGAATATACTAGCAATATAAAGAATGGCAAAATATATCCAACAATATAAAATGGCAGAATATCTCTAGTGATTAATCTAAATGTTAACTATCTATTACCGAAATATAATAACCTCTTTTTATCTAATGATTACCAAGCACATAGTATATTACTTATCTATCTTCTGCTTTGATTATAAAGGTGTAGGTATTCCCTTTCTTGGAAGGTCTCACTACCTAGCCACAGATCTCGCTATGCTATTAAGTCCAATTTCCCCCTCCAAGCTCTTCCCACTCTTGACAATCAAATATGTCTATTCTAGTCAGTATCTTTGGCATGAGGACCATGGTCCAACCTCAAGTCACATAACATTTGGACCACAGTTTTCCCAATGGTTACTTTTATCCATCTAAGGAAAATTGGGGCAACATAATTTATGCTTCCTTTTTCTCTATATTTTTCCAACCCCCTTGGGATTCTACCTCCTTTCCCTTTTGAGGGAAACATATTAGCAACTATTTATAATTGTCCTAGCAGTTATTAACTGTTTCTTTCTTTCAGTTCTTTTGACAAACTTAATTAATAATAACAAGATATGTTCTCCCTTCCTAACCTTAATTCTTTAACAACAT
Source organism: Pinus taeda (assembly GCA_000404065.3). Taxonomy (NCBI): domain Eukaryota; kingdom Viridiplantae; phylum Streptophyta; class Pinopsida; order Pinales; family Pinaceae; genus Pinus; species Pinus taeda. The sequence continues at coordinate 42,672 of APFE031255489.1, read as the reverse complement.
ATGTTAAACAATGTAAAAGATTTGAGGTAATAAGTAAAACTCATTAACAAAGTAAATGTTTTTGCACCATAAGGTGTTACAATTTATGCATTCAAAAATGTAATTTAATATATATATCTATATATCTATATATATATATATACATATATATACCATCATCTACCAAATCTGTAAAGGGATGCAATCTCTCAATGTGCCATTTTATTATGTTTTGCAAAACAAAAAGGGTTTGTATTTCACTATATTAGATCCTTGTTTCTTCTATTTGTGTAGGCTCTTGCTAGGTATGTGGTTATCATTCTATAGCCTAGTATGAGAGCAATGTGTGATTATGTTTATGCTCAATGTAGAGTTGACACCTGTCATTCTTAAAATAAAATTAAAATATTCCACTTACTCTTAGTCCAAAATAAAATATTTAGAAGTAAAAAAAGTGCTTAAGATGTAGACACATGATATATATATATTACATGATTAAATATATCAAATTAATACATATAAAAAGTAATAAGAGGCAGATCTGTACCACACATATACTTAAAATGTATTAATAACATCTCAATATAAGGCTACCTGAAATATTTTTAATATCAATTATTTATATATTATATATTATCTAAAATTAATTATGTATATCATATAAAACAATTGAAAAAAAATTTTTTTTATAGCTAAAATTGTAAGCTTCACTATTTTACACTTTATTTATATTATATATAATTATATATATATATAAAATTTTACAAAAAAATCTTCAACTGAAATATTTAAGTGTTTAAATTATGTAATTTATATAATAAAAGAACCACTATAGATTCATTGAAATGTTTTTAGTAAAAGAAACCAACATACTTTTATTATTATCAAAATATCTTTACATATTCTCACATTTTTCCCTTTCAAATATATATCTTATTTCATCTCTACAATTTAGTCTCATATATCTATCTTTGTCTATCTTCCGAAATCATTCAAACCTTGATTTACCCTATTACAAAGATCTTAGGAAAAAAACCAGGTCCAAAAAGATTGGATCCCTCTCTAAATCTCTCATACATAAAGCGGTGCTTATACTTATAAAATATCTACATATCTACGGGCATAATGAAGTCATACCGCATTTTTTTATTTGTTTACGTATATGTAGCATCCTTTATTAGCTTTTAACGCTGCCCTAATATTGTTTATTACGTTCCAAACCATCAATTGCCGTTTCCCGGGCTCGGAGTAGAACCCAGTTTGCGCTTATTGCTCTTTTCTGGCTGGAGGTGACCATCTCCATTGCTTTGATTGGATTTGTCGACGTTTCTGGTTTGAGAACTAGGCGGGATCATTTGCATGTGACCGGTCCCAGGGATGTTACTGGATGTGGAGAGCTGCTGTTCGGTCACCATGAAATTCAAATTCATGGTCTTCTTCGATGTCGCCGATTCTGCATTATAGTTCTTTGGGACGCTCGGCCTCCGCCCGAGCGATAGCGTCTTCTCGTTGGTGGCACTGTTTGCCGACGAGCAGCTTCTCATCTCCTCGACGTAGTCCACCACATACTTCTCCATACGACCGTGAGCAGTGTGCAAGTCGGAATCATCGTCGAAAAGCGCATTGGTATTGGGGTCGCAAGCGGAAAGAGTGTCAGGGTCGACCAGGAACCTGGCGGTGCTACGGCCTCCAAAGATAAGGAACGAGAGCATAATCAAGGGGGCCATTATACTGCTCCTCATAAGATACCTCGGCGCTAGTAACAAAGGATATGAAGTGAAAGAGCGAATAACAGTGTTAGAAAATGAAAAATATGATATGTGATGGATTTGGCGGAAAAGAGAAAATTCAGTCGCGATGGGAAAACGAGGACTCAGAGAGCTACAAGACTGGGCTGTGAAACGAAGAAAGGAATGGGAGTACTTATAAGGAGTGAACGTCTCCTCCGAAGTGCATGCATATTGATTGCCTTAACGCACACCCAATACCTATCGCGACCGAAACCCGCTAATGAAATCCTGAGTGTGAAAGTCATTGTGTTTTGTCGGGTTGGCTGTCGCAGACTCTTGCGGTATTGGATAGTTACACTTTACGAACACCGTGTCAAAGTATAAACAAGCGCCAGCGCCGGAAGGGGAGGGACCAGACAGACGGACAGTTCATTGATTCCCCCTGACGTAAATCATTACGTAAATCATTTTGCCGACTTTCACTAAAGTTTGACGAATACAACAGGGATGTTGGGCGTGAAAGATTCGACGACATTCTGTTGCCAAAATACATCACAACTTTGCCATTATTTTGGGGGCGGCGGACGCCCCATTAAACGCAAAATTTTGATTGATAATTTTAGCTCCCTATTTGCATAATCTGTTTCGCCTAAATTTAGATCTTTAATTTTAGCTTCACACAGGCATGATATGTTTCGGCAAAGAGCGAACTAAAGTTAAAGAGCGAATTAAAGTTAACCTCGTCTCCAATCCATAACGTAAATGCAAAAGGGCGGTTTTCCTCTTCAAACACGCCTTCTGTATTTTCGTGAGAAAAATAAAATCAATTTGCATTCCAATTTAAAAGGTGAATGCGAAACGTTGGATTTCCTCTTCAAGCACGATTTCCACTTACCAACATGCGTTTCTGTATTTTCGTGAGAAAAGTAAAATCAATTTGCATTCCAATTTAAAAGGTGAATGCGAAACGTTGGATTTCCTCTTCAAGCACGATTTCCACTTACCAACATGCGTTTGCCACAAGTTTGTAGCGAAGGAATGACCCAATAATAATGATTTAGTTTTCAAAGTGGACCGAAGCATTATATTTTTCGGTTCAAAATCATCTTCAATATCGTTTTCAACCCTCCCTATCAATCCATATATCAAGCACACGACCGACGTTGGGGTTAGGTTATGATTATAATGTGCCAAATACATGTTCCTTTTAGGATAACAGACTCACAACACCTCTTTCCTAAGCATTGCATTTTATCAGAAAAATTACATTTAAAAACTGCCATAGACAAATTAGGAACTGTAAAGATGGGTGTAGCAATAGTGCATTAGAATATTATTTAACACTCCTATAAAACAATGCAAAATACATCTCAAGTCATAAAAGTATTTATAAAATCTAGAAAGTAAACAAGGTAAAAGTTCATGCTATGGATCTATAAGGATGTACACAGATAATATTAATATAGATAACTATATATGCACAAATTAAATATTCATGTAAGAATGGGTGATAACTTTTATTTAATTGAAGTTAAATTAAATATTTGTGTAAGAATTGGTGGTAACTTTTATTTAATTGAAGTTCAATTAGTTAGAGAGTTATGCTTCAATCCTCACAATTTTTTTTAATGAGATCCCATAAGTCAATTTTCAATTAGTAAGCAAGTAGGTATAAGATTACTACAAAGTTTGTTTTTCATATATGAAAACCCCTTCACACATGTGGGCCTTTGAGCAAGGATCAAGCTCAATTTAATAAGTATGCTTAAGGAATATAACCCTTTTGCTTAATGGATAGCAAATTCTGATACTTATAGGCCATGGGATGTAGGAATCTTGCTAACACTCTCACATTTAGTGATCAAAACCATAGTCAAAAGTGGTAGATCCTAAAATTAGCTCAAATAGTTCTCAATGGGATGTAGTAATCTTGCTAACACTCTCACTTTTAGTGATCAAGACCATAGTCAAAAGTGATACATTCTAAAATTAGCTCAAATAGATTTAGCTCAAATAAATCTCAAAGGGTTATCATGGATTAGATTATTAGTTGGTAAACCTCTATTCGTGGAGAAACTCCTAGAATTACAAATTACAAAACCCCATGGGATTTGTGCATATAGATTTTTTACTACAACCATTATTGCTTGCTATAATGACCATGCTTAGAAATGGCACTTGCAAAGGAAAATATCTTACCACCATTTTTATCTTCTAATGATCATAAGCCTACATGGTGCTTCTACACTACTCACAAAAGGTCTCACTACAAAATCCATCCTGATTGTGGTCGATACTCCTTCCCCCATATTTTCATTTAAAATTGCACAAGAAACCATCATAAAATTGATATTAATCACACATCATTGATTTAGGAACACCCAACCCCTTCATCTATACAAACTACATGAGAGAGGCATATGGTTTTTCACAACCAAGTACATAAATCTCACATTGCAAGTTTTATCATAAAGATAAAATTATCATATAACATATCATGATTCAAAAATGATCATATAACATTTTATCATGATCTAAATAGAATCTTTATTAGGAAAGAATCATTCTACATCCAAGTATGACTCGATGTGTAAGTATGTCACTTTCTCAAAAAATAATATAAATAATTTTATTAATGTCGCCCAAAGCATTAGCTTGAATCTTAAGTTATATACAACTTCAATCTTTAGATTAGATATAACTTTTTAATCTTATTTAGATTAGATATAACTTTTTAATCTTATTAATGGACTAAGATTAATTATTGAGTTCTCAATTTGTAAGTATATGGTGTCTTCAAAAAATAATAAAAATATTTTTTATTAATGTGGCCAAAACATTAGCTTGATTCTTAAATTATAAATAACTTCAATCTTTAGATTATATATAACCTTTTAATATTATTAATGGACTAAGATTAATTATTGACCTGCTGAGGATCTCACCTAAAAATGTAAAAGTAAACACATTTGACATTCAACATTTTTAATCTAATGTGGTTTCTATTAAAAAAAAACAATCTAATTATTATTATGTATAAATGCAATACAAATTTAAAATATGAAGAGATTTACCAACACTCAAAAAAATGTATCTTAAATAAATAAAACCTCTTTTTATACTTACTCTAGATATATAGTAAATAAATAAATATAAAAGAGGAATAAAGAGGTATGGTAAATAAATAAAATATATCAAATGAGATTAGAAATCAACATCTAATTATATACCAAGCCTATGGGCCAAATACTTTGGACCCAATTATTATTAATACCATGAAAAAAACATTATTAACCCTAATATTAATATTAGACAATTAATATTGATATTATTATTAAATCTAATATTCATATCAATATAGTATAATATTATTATTATAAATTTAATAACTTTGGATTAATACGTATTAAAATTGTTATATTATAATATATATATTAATATATCATGATATATATATTAACTATACATATATATGGGAGGGAAGAACAAAGACATAGAGTGATAGAGGTGGACAGATAGAGGGAGTCACAAGGGAGAGATGAAGATAAACTGAAGGAAATGGGAGAGGAAAAACGAAGAGAGAGAGGGAGATGATTGAGAGAAATAGATAAGGGTAACAGACTAAGATGGAGACATAAATATGGAGGTGGGATAGAGAGAATAAGGAAAAAGTGAGTTGTGATAATTTTTCCTTTATCACTTTTAGAGAATATATCTTGGAGATCATCCTTGCTAAGCCATAAGCCCTTCCCCTCAGCGTATTTCCTTATCATTTCCATAGTGTCTCAACCTGTTATAGATTTTATTTTCAAAATACCAATGTATTTTTAACATTATGATCACAAAGAAATGAAATCATAGCATGAAGTACATAAAGGATAGGCTTTAGCTATATCATCAAAATTAAAAATCATGACATCATCACCATGAGCACAAACATTACATAGTCATGAGTAAGAATAGTAATGCTTCATGGAATATCATCACCAATAATAAAGAAAATCACCACATCAATAAGCATGTTGATTGACAATCACATATAATATCGACTACACCATCACAAATAATAATCATGCTAATCGTCATAAAAATAATTTAATGTGATATAAATCATAATCTAATGGAATAGGTCAATACTCATCATCACAATAGATAAAATTGTTGAAGTTCTATGACATGTGCAGTATAATACAATTTTCTCATTGGATATATACTTCCTAATCATTTTCAAGCAAATTTAATGGTGATAATGATATCATTGAATAATTACACATATAAAACTATAATTTCCAAATAAATAGAAACAATAAGGATCATATAAATATATCCATGCACAGTAGACATAATGCTTTTACCCTCAGAAACCCAACCTCTCGAGAAAAACTAGCAATCTTTCGTTGAGGAGGAAATCTCATCTTAGCAAAGTTTACAAATAAAGAACTTATCTACAAATATGAGCCAATATGACAATTCAAATAACGAGTCAAACTTGTTAAAAATTTTGTTTGTCAATGCTAGTCAAACTAGTAAAAAATTAGAAGTCAACACCTCTCAACATCATGTGGTCAAACTTAGTGATTTGGTCTAACTCGACCATACAGTTAAAATCTAGTCAAAATCAAGCGCATAGATGGTCAAACTGTGGTCAAAAACTCGATTAAAATCTATGGTCAAACCTCACACATGTGGTCGTGGTCAAGGCTGGTCAAACTTAGTTAACTCCTCACACATGTGAACTCCAATGGAGAAAGTAAAATGATAAAGATGATCTCCAGCAAATAGATTTCTCCTTTCTTCAATTTTTCCTCGTGTAGAAAAGATCAATTGAGCTTGGTATGTTTATTATTTGTCTTCTCACATTCTTCTATATTTATATAGATCTCTAATGTTGAGTGGAGACACATAAAGAGGCACCTCATCACAATATACCCTTTCTCCTATGAAGACTACATTACAAATCAACATTAAAATAGGATTTTTTATTTCACTAATGAGAAAAATACCCCTTAAATAAACAAATCAAGTGCGCTCTATAAAAAATAGACCACTCCATCCTGGAGTAAGTAATGTGAGTACCATGGGCCATTCACGCCTACCTAAATCAGCATGGCCCCATGGGAGAAATATTGCCTCAAATGATTCACCCTTAACCAAATCAACATGGCCACATGGGTGAATATATCATTCTCTACTAGTCAAAACAACAAGAAGCCATGGCATAATGTTTGTTGGATGTTGTGAAAACATCAACATTTGCTCTTATCATGTTTGACATTCTACGTCATGCCAAGATTGTATGTGGAGTATGTAAACTCCCCCTAGATAGAGGCTTGGTGAGAATGTCTACAATTTCCTCATATTTAGCATTTCCCCATTTCATTCATGTTCTACACGTAGATATCTTTCCAACAATGCAAGAATCACCTCAATCAAAGTCTGTATGCAAAATTTATGCCACTTACAGTTTGACCTTCTTGTTTTCACCAGCATAACTTGAGAGGATTCCATGTCATGCCACATTATTCATGGAAAACGAGATAGCCATGCGATTATGACGAAGAAGACTCCAAAAGAGTCCATATTGTAACTATAGCTAAAAATTGAGATAGTCAATCCCAACCACCAATAGGATATCAGACAATGTTATAACTAGGACAGTAAGAAGAAAATGGGTTCTATTCTTTTCAAGTGCAATTGTTCCATATATGACTAAAATTAGTTGAGAGAGGGATAGGAGATATAACACAGAGAGAGAATTTTTGCATTATAGTAGCCATGGTCCATAGGTCATCGTTCGTTTTACTTGAAAATCTTTTCTATTCATACAAATACAACAAAGGGAACTCACACTCTAGCTACATATTCTCCCATTGTGGTTTCCTAGTTCATATCTTTTGTCAATCATCATTTGTGAGTTTTTTGTAGCATCCTCCTCCCACATCTACCCAAGCAACCAACGAGTCTAGGTAAACATGAAATGTGAGGCTACTATGATATGAGTCAACCTCCTAGGCAAACTTAACGAAATGGAATCGATGGAAACACAACACACAGACCTCACTCAAATGATTCAGGATCCCCAAGAGCTAATCCACCATTCCAAGTGCCCAAACTTTAAGTTAACCTAGCATTTAGATGAATTAAACCAAATTTCTCTCTCATGAAAAGGCATGCATGTGACTGTACCGCTATAGTTGCTCTCACAGGCTTGTCTGCCGGTGACGAGAGACCTAATTTTTTAGTGCTATGCCAGCGACTCTGTGATTTGAGCCACTATTTGAGGCCCAGAACCCAAGTCACCACCTAAAATTGAACCATATCTCCAAATTAGTAAAATAATACGGTAATGATAGTACTAGAGAAAAAAATGTTTTCAAGACCCTTACTAGACTACTACTAGCCATAGCAGACATTTTACCAAACACTTAGTAAATATGCAACCTATAGGTGTAAGTAACAAGTTTCAGTATAAGGTTCTCATACTTATCTGAGATTCACCATGAATCATTGTTTCCTTGTAAATTTAATTGCAACTCCATCCATTAGGTTATAGATACATTTCTCGTTCATATATAAGTATAAACATGATGAGAAACATACATAGTTGTTTTTAAAGAAAATATAAATAACTAGCATAATAGGTGTATAAATATCCATGAAATCACAACCATATAAAAAATATATAATTTATCATAATACTCATAGAAATAACAAGAGAAATAAAGTTTCATTAATGATGCAAAACCCAAACTCATGATGGGACTTCCATGTTCCATCCAACTGTAGAATTGTTGAGCCAAATCTATCTTTAGCCATTCACCCCCGTGCCATATTCCAAGCATGAATGTGGGATCTAGTAGAAAACATCAATCAAAACTCATCGAGGTCTTCGAGAGGCCATCCACCTCAACCCATCAAACAATGATTCCACCTCATGGTCATAAATCACAAAACCATCATCCGATTGGTGTCTATCCCAACCTTCTAGGGCTCCACATAATTTATGCCAACTAGACTCTGAGGACTAGTAGTTCAACCCATGACTATTATCAAGCTCCACAAAATTTGTCCAACCAAGTCTCCCTGACTAGTAACTCAACCTAGAATTGTTGTTGGTCTTCTAGAGAATTTTTCCAACTAACACCTTCAAGACTAGTAACTCAACCCACTAAGGGCTTCTAGATCATTTGTCCAACCAAGGCTTCGTGGGCTAATAACTAAACCTAATAATTTATAGGGCTTCCAAAGTGCTTTTCTAACAAAGGCTATGAGACTTGTAGCTCAATGCAATTTCTTACAAGGCTTTGAGAGTTTTTTTCCAACCAAGGCTTCTAGGAACTAATAACTCAACCCAAACTAAGGAAACATGAGAACCAACCAAAACAAAACAAGGAAATAAACACACACTCTCCATCTCTAGCTAAGTACTAGCAAGGCTAGGAAAATCCATTATCAATCCAGGAAACCCTCCATGCCAATGACATATCACAACCAAGAAACCTCACGTATGTACCATGTATGCCAAAACTAGTGAGGAGAGAATACATGAAACTTGATACTTGTAAGAAAAACCAGATGTAGTTGATGATACATATGCCCTCTTGCACTTTGATGCTCTTCCTTTGCCTTCTTGCTCCAAAAATCCAAGTATGCAACACCATGTAAGAGTGCTACAAGAAAACTTTAGTATCTAAGGGTGTGAGAGAGACATAGAATAACGAGAGAGTTCCAAGACTGAACTAATCAACTCTCACCCACTAATAAATTAGAAGACTTTTTATTAATGAGGCCTGCACTTGATCAAATAAATCATCAATACATGGTAAAGGGTATTTATTTTTGACAGTGAGCTTACTTAGCTATCAATAATCAATGTAGGCCCTTAAAGTCTCATCCTTCTTTCGCACAAATAGCATGGGGGCTCCCTAAGCAAATACACTAGTGTGAATGTACCCTTTATCTAGAAGTTCCTGAAGCTGTATTTTGAGTTCTATTAGCTCATGGATGCTCATGCAGAATGAGTTCTTGAAACAAGAGTTGCTCCAAGTATTAATTCAATCGTGAAATCAATATCATGCTTAGGTGGTAATCCAAGAATGGATTCAGGAAACACATCAACGAACTCCTGAATCATGAGAATATTTTCCAAAGAAGTCATTTTACTCTTTGAATTGGTGTATCCTACTTGGAAAACATAAATCTAACAACCCTTCCTAATATACCTTCCAAAATCATTAGCAGTAATAGGAAGTAACTTAATATTTTTCCTGATTCCTTGTATTCACTTTTTGTGTCCTAATTCCATTAGATAATTTATAGTTGACTAGGGATCAATGCCCTTCCATCCAATCCATCAATATTAGTATACCATATGAACCCAAAGGACGTATATTAAGGTCGACATGGACTGATTGTCCTAAAAGTGTTATAGGACAATGTTATGTTTGCACAGATACCATTCTTTTTGTCCCTATGGCTACTTAAACCAACAAAGTCTTTTTAAACTTACTTCTTTGCAGCTGACATTTCTCTACGACTTGAAGACTAATATAGCTTAGGCTAGCACCCAGATCAAACAAAATAGAAACATATTGATCAACAATCATACCTTCACACTCAAACATGGTGGGCTAGTACTGTCCTTGATTATCATCTAGAGAAGCATTAATTTTGGGCATGCTCCTTGCTACATCTCCAACTGTGGAGGCCTCTTTCATATTTGAAAGTTGTTTTGTTCTGGCCCCATGTGGGGCAGTTTTTGTAGTAATGGGATTCTCCACATCCCCGAAATTGTAGCGGTTCTTTTGGCTGTTGGTCATTACTAGGTTTATTAACCATCTTCAATTGTCTATTCTTTGTGTAGGCTCGAACCTTTTGCTTGTTCCTTGGAATTTTACTGTAGGTCCTTTGCTATTCATTCCTTCCATTAGTGATCTATTTCATTTCTTGATAGAAAATACAGGCTTTTGGCACTGCATCATCCTTTATTCTAGGATAATCAAATTCTAGATTTTCCTTAATGAAGTTCGGTAGTCTGCTAATAAATCGTTGAATCTTGGCCTTCTCTTCCTTAATATATGGGATATATCATAAGAGGGAAGTAAGTCATTTCACATATTCATCCATTGTCAACATTTCCAACCTTAAATCATGGAATTCCTTTGCTTTTTCATCATAGTACTGCTGAGTTAGATATTTATCCCTGAAATACTTTTGAAACTCCTTCCACTTAACTTGTTCGTCATCAATTTTTCTCCGAGTTTTGATTTCTTCCGAGAAAAGGGTGGCCTTACCCCTTAGTTGATAAACTGCTAGCCGTGCTATAAGTTTATCGATGTAGTCATAAATCTGAAAGTACTTGCTCATGTCAATTAACCATGCTTAATCTTCAAATTCTCCTTCTAAGAGTAACAATTTTATCTTTTTAAACTCACCTTGCAATTCCATCTTTGGTCACATTCTCCTACGTTGGTTGGAGACATTATCCGAGCTTCCCTCTTCATATTATTTGTGCCCTTTGGCTCACTCTACATCATCTTCACCATGATGGACTGTTGGAGTTTTCTCCCTATCCTCTACGTTAGGATCTAGTCCCCGTTGATTTTGTCAGTCAGACAAAATTTTAAGGATTCTTTCTTATTCCTACCTCAGTCATCCATTGTCGATTCTTAGGTTTGTCATCTCTACATTTCTTAGGTTTTTCATCTCTACATGTAATCGTTGGACTGTCTCGAGTATAGTAGCACAATTCTTAGGTTTGTCATCTCTACATGTAATCGTTAGTAGCACTCGCTTGGGGAGATTCTTCTCCCAACTGTATCCATATGTCTGGCTTGGCCTCTACATAAGTTGCCTCTAGCTGGTCCTATGTTCTAGGACTGCTTCGCATTTCTGCCCTTTGGGTGCTGATCTTTGTCTCTCTATGTTCACATTCACACATGGTTATTTATTACAGATGTATATTATTATTTTTTTATATATCTATTTGTATATAATGATTAAAAAGCCTTAGTGTGCAAACCTGTGCTTTCATACCATTTGTAACAGCTTATTACATAAAAGGAAAAAATCTTTTAGAACATTAATCTCCTTAACCTTACTGAGGCATAAATAATGATTAAAGGATTTGGGTCATTCGATGGGTTAAGGTGTAATGAAGGCACTGTCCTCCAAATCTGCATATAACCTAAACTCGATGTTATCCCCGTCGGCATGTATCCTTGAAAATTGAAATACCTTAAAGGTGGAGGTCTGTGCTAACACTTGTAGCATTGACATTTAATAATGATTAGACTCGGCAGAAATATCTAGACTATAGAGGCACGTGGCCTATCTTACACGGTAGGATCAGTGATGATCTACAACTCTCATGTTCTAGGAGTTTACCACTAGGAATGAATGGATATGCTGTAAGGAATTTTCACTTGGTAGTGCAAGGAGGACCTATAGCTCGTCTCTACAACTTGAGTGCAGCTTTGATGGACAATGGCAGTGTGGTTGAGAGTGCAAGGAGGACCTATAGCTCGGCTCTACAACTCGAGTGCAGCTTTGATGGACAATGCCAGTGTCGTTTGACTTCCTCACCTTGACAAGTCCAACAGACCTCCACATATCACATCGTGAGCGTTAAGGTGCTAAAACCCTCCTGGTATTTTTGTTTTCAAATAACACAAGATACCTCTGCTTATTCGACTCTTGGATGTGGATGATTCAACCAAATGCTAGTCTACACACCCCAAGGGAGACGAGCTCAGGATACTATGGCTTTATGGAGGTAATGACCTGACAGGTTGTAGGAGTGCTCTCATTGAAAATCTATCTATTGTGAGCCTCTAACGACTACTGCAGGGTTTCTAGGTGTACATTGCCCCCTTCCACTTAGAATTTCTTCATCTCACGTAAGCACGAACCCCTATATCTTTCTCCTGTGTCAAATATTTACTTCAATTTCACTTTAGGGTTTTAACTTCGGCATTTGTGTGATGGAGGTAAGATTTGTGAGATGAATATCTATAAGGGTTCAGGGTAGGATAGCTCTGTTACATCGACTGTTGTCCTCTTAATACGGGTTGCTCATTCTTCAAGCCCTTTTGATGAATTTATTACACAGGAGAAGCTCTCAAACATCAATTGGTTATGAAGTTATTTCGGTTCCTCATATTTAAGTTTTTGAGTTTCTCGGTTTGGAGGGAAGGACGTCATGTCACAGGTCAAGCCGGGTTTAGAACTCTAAATACTGTGAAATATTGGATAAGGGTTTTAATTTTATTTTTCTAGCAACATAATAGTTTTCTCAACCAATATGATATGGACTCATTTAAGGGTTTAAATTCCACTAACACTATTCTAGTTCTTCATTCGCATCTATACTTTTATAATAGTTTGTAATCTAGATTTCGTTTGATTTTGAATTTGTGTGTCTAGTTTTGGTGTTCATGGTCGAATATGCACAATTTAACTTTTTTGATTTTTTTTTGAAGTCAAAGATTCTCGTCGTTAATAGTTTTGAACCTCGGTGTAAGCTTGGGAGGCTGGCTCACGGTTGTTCCTTCGGAACTCGACCGAGAACCACAAAAAACCCTGGTAGGTTGCATCTATTACTTTGTATAGTTCAAGTTTAAGCTCAAGTTGAATCTGGAATGAAAGAATTTGCATTAGCGATTTCCTGAGTGAAGTTTCACTTTCTTTTGCATTTAATATCTTAAGTTTTAGCTATTCAAAGATATTGCTATTCATGTTTGTAGAAATATTATATTTCGAGAATGTATCTTCTTAAGCTTATTTTCAATGCATGTTTAATTTTCTAAGATATAAACTATGCTTGAAAAATAAAAGGATTATTCAGTCATACATGTCGTAGAGCGTTCTTTTGTTAACCTTTATAAATCATTGATGCATTATTATTCTCAAACGGGTTTGGATTATTTTCCTAGAGAGGTTTAAGCTATAAGCATTACCTCCTTATTATACATTGATGTATATAAATATCAAAATATACTAGCAATATAAAGAATGATAGAATATATCCAACAATATAAAATGGCAGAATATCTCTAGCAATCAATCTAAATGTTAACTATTCATTACGGAAAAATAATAACCTCTTTTATTTAATGATTACCAAGCATAGAGTACACTACTTATCTGTTTTTTGCTTTGATTATAACCATGTAAGTATTCCCTTTCTTGGAAAGTCTCACCACCTAGCCACCAATGTGGCGATTACATCCAATTTCTCGCTTTGATTATAACCATGTAAGTATTCCCTTTCTTGGAAAGTCTCACCACCTAGCCACCAATGTGGCGATTACATCCAATTTCTCCCTCAGAGCTCTTCCCACTCTAGACAATCAAATATTTCTATTCCAGTAGGTATCTTGGGCATCAGGACCACAGTCCAACCTCAAGTCACATAAAGTTTGGACTCTAATCCACATTTTCCCAATGGTTACTTTTATCTAGCTCAAGGAAAATTGGGGCAGCATAATTTCTGCATCCTTTTTCTCTGTATTTTTCCAACCCCCTTCGGATTCTCCCTCCTTTCCCTTTTGAGGGAAACATATCAGCAGCTATTTATAATTGTCTCAACAATTATTAACTGTTTCTTTCAGTGCTTTTGACAAACTTAATTAATAGATAACAAGACATGTTCTCCATTAGGACCTTAATTCTTTAACAACCTATGTTAAACAATGTAAAAGATTTTAGGTAATAAGTAAAACTTATTAACAAAGTAAATTTTTGTCCACCACAAGGGTGTTACAACCTATGCATTCAAAAATATAATTTATTAGATATAATAATAATATATATATAATATAATAATATATATATAATATACCATCATCTATCAAATGTGTAAAGGGATGCAATCTCTAGATGTGCAATTTTATTAAGTTTCGCAATATAAAAAGGGTTTGTATGTCACTATATTTGATGCTTGTTTCTTTGATCTGTGTTGGCTCTTGTTAGGTATGTGGCACATTCTATAGCCTAGTATGAGAGCAATGTGTGATTATGTTTATGTTCAATGTAGAGTTCACAAGTGTCATTCTTAAAATAAAATTAAAATATTTCACTTACTCTTAGTCCAAAATAAAATATTTAGAAGTAAAAAAAGTGCCTAAGATGTCCTAACCTTGTAATTTCCAAAAAGATGTAGAGACATGATTTAAATAAACTATATATATATATATATAGTACATGATAAAATATTAAAAGTTATAATAAAAGTAATAAGATGCAGATCTGTACTCACATATATTTAAAAATGTATTAATAACATCTCAAATATACGACTACCTAAAATATTTTAATATCAACTATGTATATATTATATATTATCTAAAAATAATTATGTATATATCATATAAAACAATTGAAAAAATAGTTCTTTATAGTTAAAATGTGTGAGCTTTACTATTTTACACTTCGTTTATATATATATAGATAGATAGATAGATAGATACATTTTCTCTAAAATTTGACAAAAAGATCTTTGAACTGAAGTATTTAAGTGTTTAAATTATGTAATTTATATAGCATTCAAAAATACAATTTAAATATTTAATATTTATACATTGAAAAGAATCACTATAGATTCATTAAAATGTTTTTAGTAAAAAAAATAAACATACTTTTATTATTATCAAAATATCTTTACATATTCTAAATAAAATCTATCCGGCACATCTTTGTTCTCACATTTTTCCCTCCAAATATATATCTTATTTCATCTCTACAATTTAGTCTCATATATCTATCTTTGTCTATCTTCCTAAATCTTTCAAACCTTGATTTACCTTATTACAAAGATCTTAGGAAAAAAAACAGGTCCAAAAAGATTGGATCCCTCTCTAAATCTCTCATACATAAAGATGATTCTAACGGTGCTTCCACTTATAAAATATCTACATATCTACGTGCATAATGAAGACATGCTGCAATTTTTTATTTGTTTACGTATATGTAGCATCCTTTATTAGCTTTCAACGCTACCCTAATATTCTTTATTACGTTCCAAACCATCAATTGTTGTTTCCCGGGCTCGGAGTAGAACCCAGTTTGCGCTTATTGCTATTTTCTAGCAGGAGGTGATCATCTCCATTGCTTTGATTGGATTTGAAGACGTTTCTGGTTTGAGAACTAGACAGGATCATTTGCATGTGACCGGTCCTAGGGTTGTTACTGGATGTGGAGAGCTATTGTTCGGTCACCATGAAATTCAAATTAATGGCCTTCTTCGACGTCACCGATTCTGTATTATAGTTATTTGGGACGCTCGGCCTTCGCCTGAGTGATAGCGTCTTCTCGTTGGTGGCACTGCTTTCCAACGAGCAACTTCTCATCTCCTTGATGTAGTCCACCACATACTTCTCCATATGACCATGAGCAGTGTGCAAGTCGGAATCATCGTCGAAAAGCGCATTGGTATTGGGGTCGCAAGCGGAAAGAGTGTCAAGGTCGACCAACAACCTGGCGGTGCTATGGCCTCCAATCATAAGTGTCACGCCCCCAACTCTTTTTTTCTTAAGTTGAGCGGGTGCGGCACCACCTAAACAACTCACCAGTTTCATGGTTGAGTGTTTTACGAACTACGCCTACACTTTATTAAATCTTCGTTTGTTAAATTATAATGTGCAGAAAATCATTATAATAGCATGATAAACATAAATCCAAGAACAACCGAATGCATATAATAAATCTTCTTTTATTATATATTTGATGTTTTACAATTGATCAGGAGACAAGCTCGACCGGTGTTACAACCGGGTGGGTGCCCGCCCATGCAAGAGCGCACGGCGGTCTTGCCTGAACCACCAACCGATACCAAAGTTACAAACCATCGCACGGTGCCAAAACTCCAACGTTCGCACACTGGGCACATCGTGCCAACCTTCAACACAACCGTGGGTGCGTCGTGCCAACCGTGCACGCCCACGCTACCCGAGTGGGTCGTGCCAACACGCACGCGCTTTCCACTATTCCAACGCTGCACACTTGCCTACGGCGGGCGAGTCACTGCGCCCTCTCCCGAACGTTCCAACCGACGGGCTGGCGGTCGTGCACCCGCGCTTGTTCAACCCTGCCGCGCTATAAAACAGTCACTTGCACCTTCGTTGCCCAGTGTTTCGGGCATATCTCGGCCTGCGGTATTACCGCCTCCACTTCACACTTAGACTTGTGATGGAGATTGTTTGACCGAAGTGCGATGATCCCTTTGCCAACAAAACCGTCACATGTATATACCATCCGTAAGAGGGGGCGCTCACCTAGCCGACGCCCTCACTTTGCTGTCCGACGCCCAAGTTCGATGCTTCTGCCCATGGTTGGCCCGCCCTCCGTGCGGGACTGCCCCACCAACGTGCTCCACACTCAAACATATCGTTCGTCGGTCTACCCATATGTTACCTCCGTCGCACGGTATAAACATACAACCGCTCACCAAGTTCGCGCATCCAACTCGTCGCATGAGTGGAGCGCTTCCTTCATACTTAGTCGTTTTTAGCTTCCTGTGGGCGCGCGGCCGCACTGCTGCGCTAGGGCGCTACATCCTCCCCCACTGAAAATCATTGTCGCCCTCGACAATCCAGCACACCTAACTACTCTCCATTCAAACCTCGTAATCTTCCTCTTCCATCTCCACAGTGAGTCCTCTGATTCCCAACTCTCTTCCTCTGGTGCTCCCTTCCATCTGACAAGGTACTCCCGTTTCTGGTGTCAACCAAGACCTGTGGTCCGATAACTCAGTATCTTTTCCAACTCCAACCCTGGTTTTTCCACTATCCCAGCTGGTCCTCTCGGCAGTTCAGCTCTCTCTGGATGGTTTGAGTCAAGCCTGCATCTCTTCAACTGACTTACATGAAAAACTGGATGTTTCATGTGCATATGGTGCGGAAGCTCTAGCTTGTAAGCAACCTCCCCCACTTGTTTCTCCACACGAAATGGTCCCTCGTACTTCCGTTGCAGTTTGGTAGTAGTTCCCTTGGCTAGCTGAAACTGCTCTTCGGTAATCCTGAGAAACACCATATCTCCCACACTGTACTACACATCCCGTCTCCCACGATCAGCAAACTTTTTCATTCTCCTTGCAGCTTCGTGCAAGCGCAACCGTGCAAACTCCAAGGTCTCTTCCCAAGCCTTCAGGAATCTCTTCACATGAAGACTCCTCATCTGACCTGTCGTCTCAACGGTATGCCGAGCAACCAGCATCTGTCCATTCACCAACTCAAATGTACTGTACCCCGTCGCAGAACGCTTTTGAATATTGTAGCTAAACCGAGCAATATCCAAGAGTTCAGGCCAATTCTTCTGATCATCCATGACATAATGTCTCAAGTAGTCCTCCAGCAGTGCGTTGATACGCTCAGTCTGTCCATCTATCTACGGATGGTAGCTCGAACTCATCAGCAACTCTGTCCCAACTATCTTGAACAATGTCGTCCAAAACCTCCCTGTAAATCGTGTATCTCTATCACACATGATACTCAGCGACATACCCCAATACTTCACCACGTTCTTGAAGAACAGCTCGGCAGTACACTCAGCTCCACATGGTACCTTCGTCGGAACGAAGACAGCATACTTGGAAAAACGATCAACAACGACCATAATCCCATTATACCCCTGAACCTGCGGTAGTGAGACAATGAAGTCCATAGAGACACTCATCCATGGCCTCTCTGGAATAGGTAAAAGCTGCAACAGTCCGCCTTGCCTCTGTTTGTCCGATTTGTCCTGCTGACAAATGATGCATGTGCGCACATACTCCTCCATTTCCTCCCTCATCTTCTCCCAAAAGAACCCTCTCTCCAACAATGCCAAAGAACGACGCTGCCCTGGGTGGCCAACCCGTGGAGAATCATCGCACTCCTTCAAGAGGTGCCTCCTAAGACCAGATGTCTTCGGAACATAGAGTCAGCTCCCAAAGAACAAGTAACCGTCTCGTAGAAAGAACCTACAGGTCTTTCCCTCCTTTATCTGCTTCACTATATTCTGCGCTAAAGTATCGGTCTCCACGCTTTCCTTCAGTTTGTTTTGCATCTCTTCTGACATCTGAATTCGACTCCTACTCCTTGTTGCCCGTTCTTCTCCCTCCAATGGTGCAAGCTATCCCTTTCTGCTAAGGGCATCTGCTAACGCATTGTGTCTACCCAGTCTGTACTCAATAGACATGTCCAACTCTTCCAAGAAGTCTTGCCAACGAGCTTACTTTGCAGAAAGCTTCAGTTGTGATGCAAAATAACTAGCTGCAACGTTGTCAGTCTTGACAACAAAAGGCTTTCCAATCAAGTAATGCCTCCATATGTGAAGACAATGGATGATGGCAGTCATGTACTTCTCATGGACCGGATACCTCTGTTCTCTATCGTGCAACTTCCGACTCTCATAGGCCACCGGATGCCCATCCTGCATAAGAACTCCTCCTATGGCAAAATCTAAAGCATCTATGTGCACCTCGAACGGTCTCCCGAAGTCAAGTAACTTCAGTATCGGTGCTGTAACCATCCTTCTCTTCAACTCATCAAATGCCTTTTGACATTTTTCTGTCCAACACCACTTCTTGTCCTTTTTCAGTAGGTCTGTCAGTGTCGATGTTATTTTGGAGTAACCTTCTATGAACTCCCGTTGGTAGTTGGTCATGCCCAAGAACACCCTCATATCATGGACATTCTTCGGTTCAACCCAGTCTTTGATAGCCTTCACCCTGCTCAGCTCCATCCGTATGTACCCTTGTCCAACGATGTGCCCAAGGAACGGTATCTCTGTCTGAGCAAACACACACTTTGACTTTTTCAAGAACAACTGGTTCTCCCTCACTGCCTCGAAAACCATCGCCAAGTGTTTCTTATGATCCTCCATGTTATCACTATAAACCACTATATCATCGAGGTATACCACCACGAATAAGTCCAAGTACGATCGTAGGACATCATTCATCAAAGTAAAAAATGTCGCAGGAGTGTTGCATAACCCAAACGACATAACAAGGAGCTCAAAACTTCCATACCTTGTTACGATTGCGGTTTTCTTCTCATCTCCTTTGGCAATCCGCACCTGATAGTAACCATGCCTCAAGTCTAGCTTGGAAAACACTCGGGCCTTTGCAAGCTTGTCGAAGCAATCTGCAACCAATGGCAAAGGATACCTGTTTCTCACCGTCTGCTTGTTCAATGCACAGTAGTCACATCACATCCTTATCTCATTGCTATCCTTCTTTCGCAGGAATAATATTGGAGCTCCATATGGGGACCTTGAAGGTCTAATGAAACCTGCATCAACAAACTCCTTTAGCTGTCGTTTCAATTCCTCCAACTCGGGTTCAGACAACCGATAAGGTGCTTTAGCCGGGGTTCCTTCGCTGGTTCAAGCTCAATACTGTGGTCCACCGCACGCCTTGGTGGAAGCTTCTTTGGAAGCTCATCAGGCATCAAATCTGCATATTCAGCAAGCACATCAAAAATCTTAGCTGAAATAGGCGTCCCCACTTCATCATCGTCGACTCCTTTCCACACCACCGCATATGTCTCCACATCTGATTCCTTCATGGCTTTCTCCAAACTTAGTGCAGAAACATGCTGCACATTGACCTTCGTCCTTTGCCTATGTGTGGGCAAAGTCCAAGTCTATGTCTGTCCAACGAGCACCACCTCATCACAGAAGGGGACAACAATAGCCTTGTTGCCCTTCAAGAAGTCCAGTCCATGTATTACGTCGAAGTCGTTCATCTCCATCACTGTGAAGTCCAACTGACCTGTCCAGTCTCCTGCTTGTACCAGCACTTCGTGGGCCAAACCCGTCACCTTGGATTGAGAGTTCACTGCCTTGACTTCCATGTTGGATGGAAGAATCGTCAGTCCAATAGCTCTAGCCAACTGTGTCGTTATGAAGTTATGGGTGGCCCCTGTGTCCACAAGAGCTTGAGTGGTTTTCCCATGAACCATGGTTAGAAATGGCACTTGCAAAAGAAAATATCTTACCACCATTTTTATCTTCTAATGATCATAGGCCTACATGGTACTTCTACACTACTCTCAAAAGGTCTCACTACAAAATCCATCCTCTAGTGATTGTGGTAGTACTCCATACTCCTGTCCCACATATTTTCATTTAAAATTCCACAAGAACCCATCATAAAATTGATATTAATCAGACATCAGTGATTTAGGAACACCCAACCCCTTCATCTATACAAACTACATGAGAGAGGCATATGGTTTTTCTCAACCAAGTACATAAATCTCACATGGCAAGTTTTATCATAAAGATAAAATTGTCAAATAACGTATCATGATTCAAAAATGATCATATAACATTTTATCATGATCTAAATAGAATCATTATTAGGAAAGAATCATTTTTGCGCTTCATTCTACATCCCAGTATGACCTGATGTGTAAGTATGTCATGTTCTCAAAAAATAATATAAATAATTTTATTAATGTCGCCCAAAGCATTATCTTGAATCTTAACTTATATACAACTTCAATCATTAGATTAGATATAACTTTTTAATCTTATTAATGTACTAAGATTAATTATTGAGTTGGCAATTTGTAAGTATATGGCGTCTTCAAAAAATAATAAAAATATTTTTTATTAATGTGGCCAAAACATTAGCTTGATTCTTAAATTATAAATAACTTCAATCTTTAGATTATATATAACCTTTTAATATTATTAATGGACTAAAATTAATTATTGACCTCCTGAGGATCTCACGT
Source organism: Pinus taeda (assembly GCA_000404065.3). NCBI lineage: Eukaryota > Viridiplantae > Streptophyta > Pinopsida > Pinales > Pinaceae > Pinus > Pinus taeda. Next base: position 21,239 of record APFE031255489.1, on the reverse strand, counting down.
AAAAATGTAAATATAAACACATTTGGCATTTAACATTTTTAATCTAATGTGGGTTCTATTAAAAAAAACAATCTAATTATTATTATGTAAAAATGCAATATAAATTTAAAATATGAAGAGATTTACCAACATTGAAAAAGAGGTATCTTAAATAAATAAAACTTCTTCTTATACTTACTCTAGATATATAGTAAATAAATAAATAGAAAAGAGGAATAAAGAGGTATTGTAAATAAATAAAATATATCAAATGGGATTACAAATCAACATCTAATTATATACCA